>JAAXYX010001627.1:0-21685 GCA_036851915.1 Ptenothrix huangshanensis | reverse complement strand
AGTTAGTTAACATTCAGCACTTTTGGCGTCTTTGTGCGCACAAAAATACCACCTTGACATGTAATTCAAATGGAAAAACTCCCAAGATATTTTCGACGTCTGCCCTTAATTGGAGTAACCACTATTTACCAATTACTCAAATTGTCTCTCTTGAACAAAAGTCAACAGAATAAAGGAATAATAGTGCAATCAACTTTACAAATTATACTCTCACGTTATCATTCATTGCAGCAAAGATTTAATAATAAGTCACCATAAAAACTAAATAAAAAATAAAATTCAATACAAAAATATTGTCAATCTATATTTGAATACAAGTACAAGCTCTTAGTTTACTTTGCTAATAATCGCTACCATGTTAATTTGTAGAACGGTAAACTTGGTTCACTTGGTTCACTTGGTTGACATAAATAATTATAGGGAAATCTGAAACAAAAATCGTTCATCTCGTATCCAAATGCAAGAAATCAAACCGGTCAATCTACAATCTACATACATAATATACCTACTATTGAAAAAGTAGTATCAGTTTCACTATCAGCAAGAATATCAAACAAATGTAACAAGATCACGAACAAAAATGATAATCATAACAATAAATCAATAAATATATGCAAGAGAATAAATAAATAAATAAACAGATGAAGATTGAGATACTGGAATGGACAGGAAATTGGAGTAAAACTATAACTATCGAGACCATTTGGTTTTCGCATCGTATCGTTCGCATCGGTCGCATCGACTCATGATTGATAAGGATAATGACTGTTGTCATCAGTTTTCATTTACTACGTGCCTTCAATAACCAGTGAAGCGATGTGATTCGATGCGATGGGATGCAATATCATATTAAATACAACTAGATTTATAATTACAATCCACAATTCTTTCAGCTTCCTAAGCTCTCATACAAAATGTTGATAAATGACAAAACTCACAAGACATTGGATTTTGATTACTATACATACATACGTGATTTGATATTGAAATTATTCATTGCAATTTAAAGAGGCAAGGCAAATGAAAGTTGTACATACAGGTTTTTTTTTTGAAGAGAGAGAGAGAGAGAGCATACACTTGTCCTGTTCTGGCCAGTTCTGTCTGATCTTGTCCGTCCGGTCAGTATTATTGTGACTGAAAGGAAAGAGAAGAGCATTGCTGTTGTCTTTGTCGTTTGCGTTGTCAGTTTCTGTTTCGTTTTCTGTTTTGCTCTGATTACATCTCATTTACAAAGTCCTTTTATTCTGGTTTTGGTGATTGAGACAAAAGACGACATGTACAGGTGTAAGGACAAAGATGCAATTACCATCAAAGATAGTTAATGCTTTACACTTTACACTTGGGTAGCGCACTTGGGTTGCTTCTCTTCCCTTTTCCTAATTAAATTATCCTAAGCTTGATTGGAAGAGCAAGTTGCCTAAAAGTAGTCCATGTTTGCAATTAAGGATACTAAGTATATAGAATTACAAATACGATTTTAAATACTAATAATATAATTATGTATAACTACAGATATACCTACATTTTTAAACTAAGGTATTAATATACTAACAATGAGATAATGTGCGAATATATCTATATGCCTAGTTATACTTTGAACATTATTTTCAAGCAAAATTGTGGACATTTTTCAAAAAGTCCTATAAAAAGATTAATATTTTTTGAATAGTACTAAGTGGTGCTATTTTTTCGACACATGATTTGTAAAAGAAGCAACTTATTTAGAAGGTACTAAACTTTTGGTTTTTATAATGAGTAATGATTTTTAAAAGTACAAGACATCTTTGGCACAAGTATGTAAAATTAGTAGAAAACTACCTAATTACTAATTGCAATTGCATATAACAAAGCAAGTGAGAAAAAAAAGTAACTAATAATGAAAAGACATACGCCACATTTCAAATAATTGTAAAAAATCGATGTGTATTCAATTTTTCCTACAAGACACTAAGAAGGCTTAATAAAACCTTGATTATAATTACACACCAAACTATAGAGAAAAAGTTACTTTTATGTCTAACAGGCGTATTATGTACTACACTTTACTCAACGCTATCACATATTTTGCTCTCACGCAGTAACTGTAAAAGCGTACATTAAATAGTGCGAAATGCCCTTTATGTTCTAATGCGCATTATTTATATCAGTTGCTCTGTTACAATGTCACAATAATAATAAATATAATTATTTGCTTTACCTTTCATACGTAAATAACTTTCATCAAGCTACATTCACATCTTCATACGCGTTGTGTTGTACTAAAATTATGCTTAGCTAAAATAAATTATTTCATATTTATAATCAAGGCGCATATACGCATTTACACAAAGTAAAAAAATATACTTGATCGCATGCACATCATTTTTCTCTTTAATTTAAACTCGGCTGATCCAAAATCAATTTGTAACCTATGGGCTGCATCCTGTTCACATTTCCGTAACCTTTGCCTCGTCCTTGACTTTGACTTTGGCTTTGGTTTTGGGTTTGAATTTGGCTTTGACTTGGGACATTGATTTGTTCAGCATTAATGTCCTTGACATTGTTATTATTTTTATTTTGCTTACTAGCATTGTTCTGCTGCTGAAGACTTTTGAGTAGCTTGAGCAGTTGTTGATGCCTACTATGCTGCTTTGGGTCATTTGCTTGTTGTTGATTCTGTTGATTCTGCTGTTGTTCAGGTTTCCTATCCTCTTGCTGCAGCATCAATTGATCATTTCCTGGCAAAGGTAATGACATTGGGACTGGGACAATGGCCGTGGTTGACAACAAAGTTGGCACCTGAACCTGTCCATTGCGATTTACTTTGAGACTTTGGAAAATAGGCGAGATCTTCGATAGCATTCCTCGCATTCTGAGCAAGTGTCTCCTTAAAAGGGGAAGTGGAACTGGCACGGACATTTGCTGTTGCTGATATTGTTGATCCATGGTTGAAAGTGCGAGTTGATGTTGAAATTGCTGTTGATGATGTTGACGTTGTTGTTGATTTTTTTGAAAATTCTGATTCTGATTTAGACTTTGATAAACATGTTGATTTTCATCCCTTCTTTGCATGTTAATTGGACTTGCGTTTGGATTTGGATTTGGATTCAAGTTCTGTTGACGATTCATCTTGCTTTGTTTATTACTCTTGAGATTTTGCTGACGTCTGTGGAAGCTATTCGAATTCTTCGAACTGCCGGCTTTAGTATTTTTGCTTTTGATTTTATGATTACGATTTCTGCCAGCAGGCTCATGAACGAAATCGAAAGAGAATACGATGCCGTCCTCATTGGGTGCTAGGGAGGATCTTGGCCGTCCGAAAAAATCGTCAAATTCCCCGCCTTCTTCTGAACCGGATCCTTGTCCCACTTCAGCTGTGAGCGTGGCTATTTCCGGAAGACCGACAACCTTTTTGATACCAGTGGGCTTGCGTTTTACTGATGGAACCGGGACTGGAACGACCTCAGGCTCTTCAAGGATCAAAGGGTATTCCGGAAGTTGTGGAAGAGCTGCTAGGGAAGCTTCGAAAGGCTCTCCTTCCAAAACTTGCCCTTCTTGGATCTGACCCTGGCTTAGACTTTGACCCTGGATTAGACTTTGACCCTGGATTAGACTTTGACCCCGAATTATACCAATGTTTTGACGCTGACTTTGACTTTGAACTGCAAGAGGAACTGCTTGGACATAATCTGCTACCGATTCTGACGAATCTTGACCTAAGCTAGTACTAGTAGGACGAACAGAATTCTTAAAGGGCTTTGTCTTAGGAACCACATTTACTTGCACGTTGTTGGCATTGCCAACAGTATTCAGCAGCTCTTTAGTGCCTCTCTGATGCTGACTCTTGAAGGGGATGAAACTAGTGGGATAATCAAATAGCTTGGCGGCATCTCCGCCCGTGTAGACGTAATGATGGCTATTCGTAAAAGTCGTTTCTTGGTTGACCTTAGGCTTCACGTGCTGAAGCTTTTTAGCCCCTCCTCGAGCGTTAGGGTGGGGAAAACCGATGTAGTAGGCGAAATAGTTACCTGACAAAGGTCGGGTTGTGGGAATATCGTCACCGAATAGTTGACGGGTCATGACGACCTTCGTTACACTTTCGTGTGACCCAGAGGAATCCTCCATGGCCCACATGTCTTCGTCATCGTTGTGGAAGTTGGTGAAGGACGGCTGCGACTGCTCCGTTTGGATTCGTCCCGAGACTGGATTCCCTACGGCACCATTTGGCAACTCTGCGGCTCTCGCGCTTGTCTCCTGTCAGAGAAAATTGAAAGGTCTTTATTATTTTACACACTGCGGAAATGCAAATGAAATCCCCATTCACTGGAGTCTGACATTTTGAAATTGTAAAATACAAAATTGGACGCTTTTCAAAATTATAAAATAGTCGATAGTACAATTAGACATTTCTAAGAGAAAGAAATTGAATTAATTAAGCTATCCAGTAAAAAGCTAAAATATAGTTTAATGTTTTTAATATTTGATATTGTAAAACAAATTGGGCGTTTTGCCAAAGTGTAAGATACAAAAATTCGATTTTTTTAAAGCATTAATTGCAGAAATTCGCATTTTCGAAAAAGTGCTACCAGATTACAAGAATTCGTCAAAAACTGCATAAATAAATGTTTTGCAGTTTACGTAGTGAGATTAAACGTAATTAACTCTTGTAACTCTCTTGGAAAAATAATGGCAATAAATAGACCGAAAATAATTCTTTTTAATTTGTGAAAGGTGAATATATTATGATATACGGATCATGTTAATTCTACAGCAGTTTAGTAATATTATTATGATCTTAATATTTGAACAGAAAATATTTCCATAAAATATTAAAGCGTATTTCAAACAAATTGCAAGTAGATCGGACTATCGGACCCTTCCCTTATCATCAGTTAAATTGGTAATTATAATTATTCATTTATGGTATAAAAAATATCATATTTTTTCGGTCAGTGAATTGCTAAATTACTATTAAATGAACTTGAAACTTACCGTTATAAACAGCAGAAGCGTGCCTACACAAATCAGGAGCAACACTTGTCTCATTTTAATAGCTTTATTCACGACTTCAAAGGCAATGAAACGGAATAATTGGGTAATAAATACACTATGTAAGAAGTATAAATTCTGGCGTTTATATTTTTTAGATAGTCAGTAGCTATAAAGATGACATTTGACAAGATGATAGGCAAATCAAGTCAAGAAAAGAATTTAAGGTAAACAACCATAACTTTTTTTTACTTGTCAATCGAAATTCAAATCAAAATCCAAACTTTTATTACTATTTAAAAACACATAAACGGGTATGTAATTACTTAGTTTAATTTAACTTGAAATTTGGAATTGTAGAATCGAACAAGCACTATTTACTCAAGGAAGTTGGACTTGCGGCATTCGACGTTCCGTCGCTTCGTTCTTAACTTGATCAACCTGATCGACTAAAATACGGAATGAAGCACTTTCGTTAGCTCTTATTTACTTACAAGGCACAAAAAAAATGCAGAAACAACAACAGTAACAACTTTGGTGTCCTGTTGGCCGAATGTTTGTTTCGAGTTGATTCAACCAACGATCAACAGTGAATGCTGATTCTTGAACAATCCTCCACCTTTAATCGTTAGAATTTAGATGCTCACCATTGTACTACTGACTAACTGTTCCCTCACGACGTGGCCCGGCTTTGGAAATGACAAAAGCAACAAAGACAACTTTAACTGACTGGTTCCTCAAATCTTCGAGTTCGATATCGAGTCTCAACTGTGACTGAGCAAGATACGTGTCTGCCGTTGACTTTTATGTATCGTAAAGATTAAAAGATGATTTGTGTTTGTACAGTGATTGCAGGAGATCAAGAATTCTTGAAGATCAAGAGTAACCGTCCTTCCGTTTCCATTCACTAAACTAACGTACTAGTCCTGGGACTTTCATTCATCGCATATTACTTGTCAAGGGAAACAAAATTTAATTCATGGGCTCAATGGGCTGAGATGAAGAATGAAATGGAATGTGGTCAAGATATTTGTCCACTATAATTCCTCTCGTGCTCAACTTTTGACTTTACTACAAAGTGCAAGTCCAAGTTGAAGAACAAGAAGGGATGTTGAAGAAAAGTATTAAGTAAATCAGTTACTACCAGTAAAACTACTAGTGAGAAGTGCAAGTACAAACTTGTCTCTCTCTCTCTCTCTTTCAGTAATTATACTACATTACTCTCACCTGTTCTAGTCTTCATTCCCTATCAGTATGACTACATCGCATCGCATCGTTGTTGTTGTTGATATTGATATTGATGTTATTGTTGATATAATTAATTATTCGTATATATCTAGATGTGATCCCTACTCGTTCACATTCAACATTTCACTCTCAAGCAATTATTCAAATTTTCAAATTCAGCGACCACTCCACCTGACACTGGCATTTGATGATGATTATGATTTGTGTGTTCTGTCCTTTATTTCCTTGGTCTAGTCTGGTCGGATCTTGTCCTGGCCTGGTCTGGCCTGTCTGATCTGGTCTGGTGAGAAAAGCTAAAGATTAATCGCAAGTGTAAACCGGATGAATTATTGTATTTAGCTAATGCTTCACTCCTTTACTGTGGTTTCTACACTCGAAAAGTTTTTCTTGCAATTCCAACGTCTTCCAACTTCTAATGCACGATAGTGTTCGAGATGATAGTATGCAGATCTTTCGGACCAATTAGCGATTAGGCTGAATCGTAATCTCAAGAATGAATTTTATATGAGCATGTCAAAATACGGACCCTTATTTATTGGAGTGTATCTAATGAGTTTTTAGTGGGAAGGTTTGTGGTTCTTTCGATTTTGTCTTGGTTTTTGTTTTATGATTTGATTAGGATTGCGAATATGAGTGCTAAGCTAAGTTAGGTCAGTAGTAAAGGATTTGATAGTTAAACAACTAAAAGTGATTTTCGCCGATACGATTCGATTGGATTTGATTTTTAATTATTGGGTAAGTGCAAGTGAGTAAGCGACTAGTTATTATTTCAGTGGAACCACTGCGGCTACTTTTCATTTTCACATGTTTCTTGTCTGCTTCCCATCAATTATAAAAATCTTATGTGATCTCGATCTCGACTTGATTCTCATTTTCATTTTGAATTTCATGTGTATAGTCTATCGATATCGATTCAGTTGTAATTATATTGTGATAAGACTGTAAGAATTATTGTTGATATGTATCTCTGATTTAACAGTGTTGATATTGGAACACTCATTTATCATTGGGTTTGTATTGATTTCGATTGCGGATCGCAATTTAATTATCTTTTTGTCCCCTTTTGATTTGATTTGAATGGATTCGATTCGATTCGATTCAAGCATCGCATCGCGTCGTAGGGGTTGATCATATAGTGATTTTTTTCTATGTGGTTATTAAAGGCTAATTCCAGGTCAATTGATGTTCGAGTGTGCGTGTTCGGGTTCATGTTCGTGGTCATGTTCAGATCGATGTACCGACTGTGTTCGTATGTACTCTGGTGATTGAGAAACAACGTTTTAATTATGTGGTAATTATTCGAAACTAACTTGGATTAGCATCAACAGTACAGTAACAGCTACAAAGTTCAAGGTGGATGATGATGATGATGACGATGGCAAAAACTGATTAGTTGATGTGATGGAAATCAAATTCAAATTCAAGTCAAGTGCTTCTCCAAGTCCAAGTCCAAGTTCTTTGTTTCATGCGTCTACTAGTGCTAGTGTAAAAAATCCTGTTACAGTTCTCGATTCGATGCTCTGCTTTAGTTCGTAGGCTTCGAAATAATTATTGCTATGATGATGATCCGAAGGTAAAATGGAAAGTTAATGACCAATGATGAGGTGATCAAGTAAGTGGCACGTTAGTTAGATTATGTTGTGCATGTACAAGATTGCAGAATTAATTTCAAATTCTAATTGTTGTTGTATGTGTAATTATTGCAATCAGTGATCGAGAAAGAGACATCAAAAACCAATGCCAAAATTAATATGGGATTACTACAGATGCTAGTGCAGGCACAGTTGCAGTAGTAAAATTGCAAATAAGTATTTAAAAGTTACTTTATATGTGATTTTGGTAACGCTTTTTACCGATCTAATTTTACAGATGTTTTTAGTAAATGTCAGGCCGATTTTACCTGTAAATACTTACACTGGTGAATAATTACTCTACAACTTAAAACTTCGGATTCTTATTTTATGCGCGGGCGACTAATTCACAGAGGGATCCAAACTTCGTTCTTAGATTTTTCATTGGTTGGTGGCCCATAAATGACGAAATAGTGAGGTGGGTTTATAGCTCTACCCCCTGTGTGATTGGTTTTGTCTTTCTGCCTGGCATCGTTGGTATTGCCTTGCCTCTTTGGGTCGTCAAACTCAATATTGTTATTAAAAAGATATACAAGCATCTCATTAAGTTTTTGGTCGTATTCAGTTTCCGTGTTTGTGCCTGTAAAAGTTCTGAAAGAAAATATAATTAACTATATGAGCCTTAGAACACGAATGGGTTATGGAAAGGAATATTGAAATTAAAGTTTTTTTTACAACTTTTAATAGCAGAGAAATTATGGCATTGAGTACTCAAAATATTGTCATTAAGAACGAATTTCATTTTCTACTTAATGGTTGTGTCAATTGAAACTTCTATAATACTTTTTAATTTTTTGAAATCTATTTGTGGTTTTCAAAATGGCACGTAATAATTATGTTTAACTTCAAACAAGTTTTTTCTCTCCTCTATTTATCATGGAAATACTGAAAATGAAGAAATTTCATTGCTCACATTGTCACAGCCCGAAATCCTCTGTCAACAAATTTAATCCTTACGCCACTACCGTCCTCTTCTGGCATCGGAGAAGGCGGATTGAGTTGATTTGCTTCGGGAAGAAAGTAACCCATTTCAAACAACGTATTATTTGGAAGCTCTTTTTCGGTAATTTTTGTGGCTATTGGAACTGTTATACCCAACTTGTGACCTGAAGATTACATGAGAACAGGAGGTTGTATTTAATTAGATTAGTACATTCTTCCTGTTTCAAGATTCTTTGACAAATCAATAATTATTAACCAAATATTAAGGAAGCCTATTTTATTTTCCTTGCCTCCGCTATTAGCGCCCTCCATGAATTTGGATAAGGACGCAAATCGCTTGGCATCACGGGTATGAATAGCAAAGTCAGGATCCTCAATAACTGCCCATTTCTTCGTTGGATACACTCGTTCTTCTATTCCCTTACGTCATTAAATAAATCATTAAAATGACGCTGATTTATTTAGTTGAGAATGTACAATTTAAAAAGGCAATAGATTTTATAATTACTTGTGGAAAAGTTCGGACGACTGTATAAGGCACAGCTTCAAAATTACCGAAACCTAACTCAATGGCAAAGGCAGTCACAAAAATAAATATCAAGCAGATTCTAAAACCTCCGCTTTTACCCATTTTAAAAATTTACTCGCAGTTTACGTACGAACTGTTATTAATCCTTTAAGTTATTTTCGATTGTTGCAAAAACTCAAAGTTTCCAATTATGTATGATTTTTGAATACTTAGAGTACCTTCGTCAATTGTCTCCTACTTTTACTGCGCCGTAGCATGCAGAATTTCAAAACAGTTAAATAAGCTACTGCGTCTTGTGTCATTTTTTGTACAATTAACACTATCATCTCCACCCATGTATGAAAAAATCCTTCCACATTTATCCAATGACAGATATGTAATAAATGAGAATTGAGATTAACTAATTGACCCTGGGGGTTCCAAGATTTCTAAATGCAATTATCAAGTTTTGTATAAAGGCTAATATAATACAATGCAATAATAATAATTACATCGAAAACTTTGCGGACAATGCAATGCAATATCAATATGTACAACCCACCACAACTATGTCAGTTTCTACTACAGTATCATTAACACAGCTGTTGCCAACTGCCTTATTACATTATAATGCCCAAGTTTACAAAATATAAAGCTATTAGTGCATTTTTGTATATTAATTCAATAAAATTTTTAGCATTTTGTCCGTTGTAAGTAATACAAACTTACATTATTTATTTTCTCATTTTGCCCGCTTTGTTTTCCGAGTTTTTTCGTTTTGTATAAACATAATTAAAACTATACACACAAGGGAAACCAGTTTCAATCCATTTAGTCTAGAATGTTGAGAGAAACTTTTTGTAGTCACTGTTGCACAACTGCTATGGTCTTGGTATAATTATATACATTACAATGGTACTGAAAATCACGATATCGGTGGGGTTTTTCGGTGTGTAGAATACGTCGTCAACTACCCATTCTAGTTTTTTTCCACGTGTTTTTGACTCTTGCTAGTGTATTATAAATTCCACGAAATAGTATTTTGTGGAATTCCGTCGTGGTAATAGTAATTAGTTTTAGAAAAAAATCGAAATAATTTTTACTATTATTGCTATAATTACCTACTATCCGAAGGTAAAATGGAAAGTTCTAGAATGCCTAGGTGATCAAGAGGGTGGAACTTTACGTAAATTATGTTCTTATTATATAATCAACTAATTATATGAGAATGCAGAGTTAATTTCAAATTACAGTTGTTATTTTATGTGAATTCTAATGAACAATCGAGGAGAGCGATATTAAAAGTAAAGACCAAAATTAATGTCATAATCAATACACGTATAGAAACTTTACAAGTAAGATGGACGAAACTTACTTTTTTACTGGGAAAGTTGAGATTTTCTTATGAGTGTTAATATTTATGTCTTTATATCATTGACTGGGGTACTTCTGCATACCATGAGTTATGAAGGACGGTAAAACTAAGGCTCATTTTTTAAGTATGTGTAACAGATTCAAGTGGGATCCAAACTTCGTTCTTGCTGAGTTTTCCTGGTCGCCCAAAACTGACAAAATAGTGAGGAGGATTTATTTGCCTAATCGCTGTATTAGTCCCTTCAGTAGTTGGTTTGTTGAATTGATTGTCGTTATCTCGAAGGTAGTGAAGCAGTTCATCAAGTTTCGATTTGAATTCACTTTCCATGTTGGTGCCATTGTAGGTTCTGAACGAAACAAGTGCAAGTGCTTTAATGTGCGATCAATTTAGGAATTTAATTATTTAACCCTTTTTACCAATTTTAACAATCCGGCGGGGCTCTCTGAGATATATTTTAAGTAATAAGTTCAGCAACATCAAAATCAAATCTATTAGGTATTCTAGTTATTTTTGAGAATTAAAAAATTAAGGAAAATCTTTACTTACATGGTTAAAGCCTGGAATCCTCTGTCAACAATTTTAATCCTTAAACCCGAACCGTCCATCTCTTCCTCCGGTGCTGGCGGTTTATTTTGAAATGCTTCGGGAATGAAAAAACCCATTTCGAACTCAGTTTCATTTCCTAGCTCTTTTTCTGTAATTTTTGTAGCTACTGGAACCGTCATGTTTAATATTTGCCCTACAAAAAAGACAGGTCTTTAGAATTAAACTGTATTTTTCTGCAGAAATACACAATTTTATGAAAAAATAATAAGTAGAGTTTATTTATTAATCACGTAAAAAGTTTATTTGTCTTGCCTTGGACATTGTTGCCAGCAATGTAGCTAAACAATGATAAAAACAGTTGATTCGCGCGAGTAGTAATTGATGCATCGAGATCCTCAATAACGGCCCATTTCCTTAATGGATATGATCTTTCTTCGATTCCCTAATAAATCAAATAAACCGCATAAAACAAGTCGCTGTATTTGATCAAAAATGTAAAATATTAGAAAATAGTTAAATCCCTGACTACTTGTGGGAAAGTTTTGATCACTGAATAAGGTGCGGCTTCATAATTATCTACGTAACAGAATCCCATTTGAATCTTCAGGACAATCACAAAAATCTTTGCCAAGCAAAATCTTAAACACGTGCTTTTACTCATTCTAAGAATTATGAATTAAGCCACCAATTAAGATGCGAAAAGAGAAAAATGCTACAAAAATCGGTTTAATTTTCAGTTTCGATTTAAGTATGAAATATGAACGACAAGAAAATCTTTTGTATTTCTCGTGGTCTCTTTACTGTGCCGTGGCATACTGAAATTTAAATCCACATTTAAATAATTTATTAATGCGATTTCTGTCATTTGTCGTAATATAAATTATATTATGGTCATTCATTTAAAAAAATCCTTCTTCATTTTTTTGGCTGTAGGCAATAAATATGAATTGAGATTAACTCTTTGACCTTTAGGCTGTCATGATTTCTATGCACCTAACTAGTAAGTATGCAATTTTCATGCGTATGTACCAAGGCTATAAAATGTAATGTGAATACAATGCATCCCACTGCAACTGGCAAGTCAGTTTCTAACGCTACAATATCATAAAATCATACGCGCAGTTGCTGCCAAGTAATTATCATATTCATTATTCATATAGCCACAATAGTATAAATATGCACATTAATGCACTCTCTAATAATTTATTTCCACGGGTGACAATCTCACATTAATTATTACTGTCATAATCATAATTCATTTTTATCTCATTTCATTCTCTTTACATTATAATTCCTAGCATTTTTCAATCTTTCTATATATGCTTGCTCATTGTTAAGAGGGAATCAAAATGACATTTTTAAAACTTTCATCAAACCTTAAATGTCAGGAGTCAGATGTCAAATGCTTCGTGTGTGCATTTATAATAAAATAGCCTACATTCAATTCTAACATTTTTGCCCCACAATATACAAAATACTACATCAAAAGTTACAAATATTGAACCTTGGACAAGATATGTAAATTAACATGGTGCCTTATGGAAACTACGTTGAAGTCCCTCCTGTAGAGAAATTATGCAGGCTACATGTTATCATATAAAAAATAGGTACTTACTTTAACATGGTGCCTTATGGAAGGAAACTGCATTGAATTCCATGAAGAAAAAACAACGAAATAGCAGATGCAATTTTAACATGGTGCCTTATGGAAACAGTGTATATTAAAAGCAGTAACTTCACGCAAAGCTACTAGCGGTCATTCCACTGAATTTTTAACATGGTGCCTTAGGGCACTCTTACGATTATTGATGCAATTACAAATTGATTAGGACCATCGAATTCAATTAGAAGCCCTTAATTCTCATCAAATATGGACACACACTTAATTTGTAAATTTCCCCGGTAGGTAATACTGTTTACATATGCTTATTGGCCACTGATGATGAGCAAGTTCAAGTTCAAGACGCTTAAAAGTATTAGATTTGTTGCTTCATCTGTAGCCATTAATGAAAAGTGCAAAAGGATGAAGAAATGCAATGAACTTTGAGTTGGTTGTTAGATGTAATTATGTACTTATTTTATCTTAGGGCTACCTTATTGGTGCATATAAATAGCACTGTCTGTATAGGCAGTACAGTTGGATCAGGTTATTATCGTTAGTGCATTTTCTTGCTGCTCCTGTTCTGTTGCTACCTCGAATGCTTACTAGTTAGTGCTTAGAATAGCAACAATCATTGACATATAGGGCGGTGGAGTGTAATTATGAATTCAGTTGATTGTTCTTCAAGCTTCGAATTTTAATCGCACAATGTTTGTTCTAGTACTTCCTTGAACGCATAAAGTATAAAGGGTAAATGGCCAAAGCTAAGCGGAATATTACACACACAAAGTGCCATGTCAGTGTGGAACTCTTGCATTTGTCTTGCATAATTCATTTTTATCATTTTTACCTTTGCTTTGTCTTTTCCATTGTCACTGTCATTGTCACTGCCGTTGTCATTGTATAATTAATCGCCTGTACATTGTCCTAGCCATTATATAAGAGCGTTGGCGATTTCTTGAGCACAGTTGACTTGCCGATCTCGAGTCGAGAGATCGATGAGAAAGAGTTGCATTTCTTAGTAACTATAATACCTAGCTAGTTATTAGGAATCCCCATAGAATAATTTCACCATTATTTAAATAAACACCAGATTTTATCCAATTAAATAGAGTTCCAGTAATTGCAGTCAAATCATGGAGCAGAAACTAGCGTCTCTTCTCCTCCTGTCACTAGCATTAGCATTAGTGGTAACGGTGACGGTAACCAAATCAGATCCATTATCACTCGCTGACGAAACTGTTACAACGGAAATACCCCCAGCAGAACCAGCACCAGCTTCTATCTTTACAGTAATTTAGAGAATTAAATCACAATTTTAGACATCATTAAATGCTCATTTTCACTTCACTTTAAACTAACCATATAATTAGTAATGGAAATTTCACTTTATGATTGCTATAACAACTCGACGAATAGTTAGTAGTACGAAAGTAAAGAGTAAATGAGCCTCAATAATTGCCTATTGTAGGTAATTAGAGTTACTTATCGTTAGTAGAAATTTAATTAATTACCGAAATTAAATTATTTATTAGTTTAATCATAATTAAAACTAATACTCACTTCAGAAAGAAGAGGACGATCCACCACCAGATCCTCAACTTGTGGAATTGAAGGCAAAGAAGTTTCTGGAAGATTATGAACCACGAATGAGCTTGGAGTACAACAAGGTGGCTCATGCCAATTGGCAATTCGCTTCTAATCTCACCGATGCTAATCAGAAGAACAAGGTAATATATTAAGTGGCTGAAAGAACAGTAAGTTCTGTGCTACTCAACTCTGAAATACATAATTACAATCAGATCAAGAATCATAAGGTTGGGTTGATGAATACAATTTTTCCATTGCATCAATTGTTTTGTTATTCGTTCTTTGTTTGTGTAGTTTACATAGAGTGAATATCATTGTATTCTGTTTCCTAAAACAAACTCACAATCAAAGTTCAGAATATGCAGGCAGGCAAAGGAAATATGAGAATGTTGATTGTCATTGCTAAAGTACGTAGGGGTAGGACTATAGGCTAACAAGAATCATAGTAGGGATTTTAGTGATGCAGCTAAACACATTATCCAGGACTGTTGCAATTTGAGATAGTTAAGCTATAAATTAAGATTTGATTTTCAAATGACACGGGTTACCATAAGTTGCCAAGTTAGCTTACTAGTTTTATGATGTTAATGTCTTATCGATGAGACTGACGATGAGTCAAAAGAGCACCGCAAGAGCTAATTACTAAATTAAATGTAATTATATTTACAGCTCAAAGTGGCCCTCGAACATGCCAAGTTTAGGAAAGACTTGTGGAAAAAAGTCACTGCTTTCCCATGGAAGACATTCAAAGATCCACAACTCCGTCGGCAATTCAAACTCCTCTCTAATTTATGGACTGAAGCTTTGCCTGAGAATAAATTGGAAGAGGTAAACATAATTTTAGTAATTCTAACTTTCCCAAGTAGGAATAATTGATAAATACTGATGATTTTAATCATTATTACCTCATTACTATCGCAACGTAATACTTACTACTTTTATTACTTATTGTAGTATAACACGCTGATAGCGTCTATGCAGTCTATCTATAGCAAAGCCAAAATATGTCGTTTTAATGACACTACAAAGTGCGACTTGAGTTTGGAACCCGGTAGGTAATCCAATTATTAATAAGTTCAAGTAATTAACTATTAATTCTGATTATTAATTATTATTTACAATCACTGTGAAATTATTGTCATTTTTGGCCACTTATTTTGCTTCTAACACAAAGATCTGGTGAAAATTGTGGAAAAAAGTCGAAATTACGACGAGTTGGAGCACGTCTGGGTGAAATGGAGGGAAGTGTCTGGGAACAAGTATCGGCACATGTATCCCAAATATGTTGAACTATTAAACGAAGCTGCGAGAATGAACGGTACTCCTTCTGTATTATTCTCTACAAAAATAATTATCAGAAAACTGTCATTAGTTAACTCACTTGCTTATAATTATTTTCTTAAAAAAATTTCCAGGATTCAAAGACGGTGTTGGGTTATGGCTGCAGCCGTATGACTCTGAAACTTTTAAGGACGACGTCTACAAACTATGGAATCAGATTCAACCCCTGTACGAACAACTTCACGCATATGTTCGAAGACAATTAATAAAAGAATACGGGTCCTCCAGAGTTTCTTCCGATGGACCGATACCAGCTCATCTCCTGGGAAACATATGGTCTCAGAACTGGGGTCATATTTTATCCTTCACAACGCCCTATCCCGATAAACCGAGTGTTGATGTAACAAAACATATGGTTGAACAAGTAAGTAGTAATTCATTAGTTTTTTGGGACCATTAGTCATACAATTTATATTGAAAAATGCATTGTTTTTTGATAAACAGTAATCATAAAACTAATTAATTTCGAAATTCCAGAACTACACCGCACTAAAGATGTTCCAAGAATCTGATAAATTCTTCGCTTCGGTCAATCTGACGGAAATGACGAAGGACTTTTGGATCAAGTCGATCATCGAGAAACCTAAGGATCGGGAGATGATTTGCCATGCTTCAGCATGGGACTTTGGCGATGGAAAAGACTTCAGGTAATTAATTAGTTGTCCGTATATAACTATAATTTGTATCATTATTGACTACTATTATGCACTAAAATAATAAATTATTGTAATTATTTTGTTTATACGATGTATAATATCTAGTTCACTGTTTTTAATAATTAATTTCCAGAATTAAACAATGTACCGAAGTGACGATGAGTGACTTGATCACCGTTCACCATGAGATGGGACATGTGGAATACTTTATGCAGTACAAAGACCAGCCTATTACTTTCCGTACAGGGGCAAATCCAGGTTTTTAATTTGATCATTTTTAAACATAACTTTTAACAAACGTAGAATTTTAATTTATAATTAAATTGCGTTTCTGTCAGGATTTCACGAAGCCGTCGGAGATTTACTGGCGCTGTCTGTCTCTACCCCAAAGCACTTGAAAGAAATCAAACTTCTGGATAATGTTGACGACGACGAGCAATTAAGCATCAACTATTTATACTCCCAAGCTTTGGATAAGGTAGTTAAAATGTAATTAAAGATTTGGATCCTGCTTGAAGTTTTGAACTTGAACAGATTGAAAGGTAACATCTGTGTGATTTCAAATTTTCCTCCCCAGGTTGCCTTCCTACCGTTTGCTCTGCTCATAGATCAATACCGCTGGGATATTTTCAGTGGCGAAATCGGGCCAGAGGATTACAACTGTCATTGGTGGGAACTGAGGTACACTGCAAAACAAATATTCTAAAAGTATCTCCTTTGTTTTGCGGTTTGAAATAACGATTCTCTAGGGGTAGTAATAATAATTATTATTTATCAATTCCAGAACAAAATACCAAGGCATTCGACCACCAGTAACTAGAAAGTCCACAGATTTTGATGCTGGTGCAAAATATCACGTTCCTGCAAGCGTACCTTATATTAGGCAAGGAATTACTTTATAATTTACATAATTATTAATTCAAATTAATTGATTGTTTTTTTAGATTAATTTAAATATGATTTTTAATTTGCAGATACTTTGTAAGCCACATAATCCAATATCAATTCCACAAAGCGCTTTGCATCACAGCTGGGCAGTATGATGCTTCTGATCCTTCAAAACCTCTTCATAAATGTGATATTTATCGTAACAAGGAAGCTGGTACAAAACTAGGGTGAGTTAATTACTAATAATTATTGATGAGTCTTAAGAATTCAAGAATCCGAATCCAAATTGTTTACTAATTAATTAGCTAATTACATTTTTCTTTCCTGCAGAAATATGTTAAGACTTGGCGCCTCTAGACCGTGGCCAGAAGCCCTGGAACAAGTGACAGGTGAGAAGGTCATGGACGCATCGGCTCTCCTGGAATACTACCAACCACTCTATGATTGGCTCAAGGCGGAAAATTCAAAAACAAACGAAGTTTTGGGGTGGAAGGAATTACGAACTGGTAATTAATTATGTAGCTAAGGATGAAGATTTTGATTTAACTAATAAATGTTAATTATTATTAATTATCAGTTCAAGACAATTCTTTGTTTTAATTCCTTAAATTCTTTTTTGTTTTATTTGTAGATCCACCATCTTGTGTTCCCGCTTAATTTATTACTCCTTGCAGGGATCCTACTGACAACGACTGTTAAATCTGCAAAGATGGTTTCCCAGTTAATGATTTTGTAACTTGAGAATAAACACAAATTAAAGTTACAGTTGAACTAAAAATCTACAAATAAATCATTAATACTCTACCAAATCCGGAAGTCCGGATGCGTTTTACTCCCGTGTTTTTCAATGCATGACAGTCGTAATTGATATTTATTCGCACCTTCGGATCATTTTAGCCTTGTTGCAATATAAATAATAGTATAATAGTACAATTTTTATTACTATTGTAGCGTATAAAATTTTGTTCAATCAAACATAGTCCTTTCATTTTCTGAAATCCAACAGAAAATACAAACAATAGAACCCCGTACTTTATTCGTTTTTGCTTTCGAGTAATTTGGCTTCATTTATCATTAGGGTAGATGTGGGTAATTGTGAACGGCGGGTAATTGTGAACACTCCAAAATACAATTAGTAAGAGTTAATAAAAACTACCTCAATGACTTTTACAATTATGAGTGACAGTCATTTATAATTGTAAAATACACTGTGATGGTTTTTATTAACTCTTACTAATTGTATTTTGAAGTGTTCACAATTACCCGCCGTTCACAATTACCCGCATCTACCCTACCATTAATCACTAACATCAATTATAATGCTGCAGAATTGCAAGTAACAACCTTAAGTTAATCTGGTTTGGAATTTAAATGTTTTTTTTAATTCTCATTCTGCTGCAACTGCGGCTGTTACCCAAACTTCATTTTTGCGATTTAAAAGTTTGGCAGGCGAATCGTAGCCCACGTAGAAGTGCGTCGGTGGAGGATCAGCCGGCAAATTGATGCCCAAAGATTTTAGAATCTCAACGAGCTCTTCCAACTTCTTATCGTAATCACCTTCCTTAGCAAAGCCCGGGAACGTTCTAAAAACAATTTAATACAAAACTATTCATTTTACGTATGACTTAACTTAAGAATAATTCAAATAGCTTTTACGTGTACAATATAATTATAGCTTAAAACAAATACACTCACATAGTATAAACACGAAGACCTCGTTCTAAAATCTTAACAGCAGGATCACTAGGTACGGGAGGATCTTCCTGGAATTGCGAAGGAATGTAAAATGACATTTGATAATTTGTCTTATCTTTTGACTCTGAATCCGGCTCGACTTTAGTTACCACTGGCACAGTCATAGCAATCTGTTGGGCTGGAAAATACACAAGAACATTAATCATAATACCAATACAATACAAAAACAATTACTAATTACAAGTAAAATTAATGATTATTTTTAATGCTACAATATTAATAAATAGATTAGCTTAAGTCTCAAATATAAATGACTACATTTACCTAAGCACAAACGAAGAAATCTTAAATGTTAAACTTACAAACCTTTATCATTCTTTCCATTGATATACCCATACAGAGTCCAAAATCGATCGCCTTTCGTGTTATCCATGCTCTTGTTGTCACTAACTGTCTCCGTCACAATCCATTTCAGGGATGGGTAAAGTCGCTCCTCCACACCCTAAAAGTTCACAAAACAAAAAACAACTTGAATGCTTTTAGCACTTTAATCGCCTCTTTACATATGTAGTCCATTCTACATTATTGGCTATTTTAAATTCATTAAAACAGTATAGACACAAAATCCAATTATAAAAAAACGCTATAGGTAATTTCGTTTCCACTATTCAACTTAATACAACCTATGCCTATAATTCGATAGAAAACTTATGTTTGGAAACTTCAATTGTGACTTCACTTTACCTTCTCCAAAGTCTGTTCCACAGTATAAGGTACCGCTTCACTTGCAGTAAATGCAGATTTAAATAAATTCATTATTGCAGGTATTATTTTTTATAAACTGCTGGGTTAAATACACGATTATTACGCGACTGAATTCACCGAATTTTAGACTAGCATTCCGAAGCTCTGCTTAAATCTTATCTGTGCACTATCGAGATCGACTCCTAGTTCCCGCTAGCAAATTGAAAATAAATTATTCCTTGGTTGCTTTCGATTATTTTCATTTCTTTATAAAAGCCAGTTCACGAAACGAAACTAAACTGAAACTGAACTGCACACTGCACTGAGTGATGACTGCTATGACACGACTACACTTTCCTTGGCACTTTACTGTTTACTTTATAAACTGTTCACTACACAAACAGTTTGACTGTTTGACACTACTGCACATATATTTACATCAGAAGCTAGACGACTCTAAAACTGAATTAATACTAGAATTAATTAATTGCATAAATAAATATAACTATATATACTACCAAGTGACAGCAGACTCAACTGACTCAGCCCCTGTAGGAAATACTCAACGTCAGTTTAAATAATTAAACTAATAATTATTAATCGAATTACTGATAATGTTGTGAACTCGGTCTATTTGATATCTGTATTTACTGTCTTCTCCTATAGCTCCTCAGTTCAGCTCTTCCTCATGTCACAGTTGGAGTTAAAAGAGTTCAAAATAAATCCCAGAATATTCTACATTTTTCTAACTCGATCTCCTCTTACATGCATGTATGATTCGCCCTTGAAACTAATTTACTCTGCAAACAACATAAAAGTATACCGTATGTATGTAAATATAGCAGACGAATTATATAACAGAGGAACATAGCCTACGGAGATTCTAAATAGTAATAGCGTTTGCATGATAATAAATGGGACCTTGAAATGGATATATTGTGCCCAACCTTTTGTTTATTACACTAGTAATTATGTATACAAGAGAGCAGAGTGTTGCATGACATTTGTGGAGTTAATCCACTCTTGCTGTTTCCATTTAGCCGCTACGCTGTCTGTCTCTCATTTCTCTTTATCTTTATGGTATAGTTGAAATGATTAGTGCATGTGCATACCTACCTACCAAAAACTATAACTGCCAGAGACATTACCAGTATCATTACTAGAGAGAGGCAGAGGGAGAAAAAATAGTTTCACAGACCATTAGGAATTGTAATACTACCACAAACACAATTGCGATTGCGAGCAAAATTGAACCCACATTTTTATGCTGTACCAGACTTATAAATACATACCTACATTTTTCTGTCAAAATGACAAGTTAATTGAAAGAAACGATATGATGACTTGAGTAAGATCTAGCGATGACTCAAACCTCTTCTCTCTTTGCCAGTAGCGCTAGCTGGATTTTTTTCGTGTAGACCTGGAAAAAACTTGGTATAATCCAGTGTAAAATTCAAAACACTGCATTTAGTGTAAATTATACAAATACGTCGTTTTTGCGTAAAAAACTGCTCCGTTTTTGCGTTTTAAAAAAATGATTGTTTATTGTCTAAATAAAAAACAGCGCCGTTTTTGCGTCATTTAAATAATGGTATTTTTTGGTGTACATGCAAAAACTGCGTCGTTTTCGTGCTAATTTTAAAAAAAAAGTTTTGTTTTTTAATCCTTCATGGGTCTACTTGGCATACGCCTAGGTACGTTACTAGTCTGTGCAGAAATCAGAAGTGTTAATAGGATATGCGTTCTCCTGTCAATGGGGCAGAAAACATAAAGCGGGAGCGTTTGTGAAAATGTCAAAAGTATGGACTGAATCCCTAAATGATCAATAGTAAAAAATCCAGAAAATCATTCCTAACGTTACTTATTCACGACTCCTGCTTAAAAACAACCACAAAAAAGTCAAATTGCTAAAACACATAATTACATACCTACCCACCTTGTTTCTTCTTGGTA
>JAAXYX010001626.1:0-21692 GCA_036851915.1 Ptenothrix huangshanensis | reverse complement strand
GGCCCTGTTCCCACGAACCGAAATTCATGGACACTTTAAAAAAAGCTACACTCACACCCACTTACCTACATTGCATTCCGAGAGGGAATATTTATCCATACTTTCAAAGATGGAAGTGGAATGCAAGTGGAATGCAAGGCGAACAAAAAATAACGAAAGGAATAATCTAACGCTTGTTCTTTCTCTTTTCTCTTTTCTTTCTGGACTCCCTTTAGATTCCGAACATTCGCATTTTTGCCCGTTTTCAACTTTTGGCTCCTCTTGGCTCCCATCTCACTCAATTATGACTGGCAAATGGGATCGATTCCCTTGGTGGAGAAATGGACAGACATTCGCAATGTTCCTTGTCTCGTATTTTACTCAGCACTTTTCTGGACCATGCTCTACTTGAGTTTCAAGGTATGGAGTATATGTATGTATACTAATAGTAATGTGAGACCGGAGCGATCTACCTTACGAACCAGGAACACCATCATACATTACACTTTACATTACATTACATTACATTATACTTGCTTGGACATCTACTTATGTATTATGCACCATACCATACCATACCATGACCATACCATTAGACCACACCAAAACTAAACTAGTACCCGTATTAGTCCATAGAAAAATAGAAACTGCTTGTACTACACATTTATTATTTCCTTTTCTTGTTCGTAACACATTTATTCATAGTCCACACATCGGTCTTATAGCAATCTTAATCTCAATCGGCAATCGTTCGATCACATCAGTAAGCTCTGTACTCTGTACGTATGTACGAGACAAACGCCTACCTTTGTATCATTTTGGTATATAAAGCGTATAGGTATCTCAAAATCCTACTATAGTAATAGACAGAACAGAACAGAACAGACCAAGAACAGTCGAAGCAAATGCCAAGAACATTATACCTACTCTTGTTTTCCTCTTTGGCAATGTATCGGTGTTAATGCAGCTACCTTAGTTTGGTTTGGCTTACCATAGTCTCGCCGGTTTTCTTTCGTTCCTTCCCCAGTCTCCGTCTATACGCACATGAAAGGACGTGACTAGAGTCATTATGTAATTTTTGCTTTTTTTTAGTTTTTCAACGTTTTCGCCCCGAAAAAATCAATGGAAAACTGAGTGCAATACCGACCAAGAAAAATAAATTGAAAGAGCAATATACAAAAGACGGAGAAAGCAAGCTTTGTGTTTACGACCACTAGAACCAGAATAGGAACTAAAACAGAAACTGTACCTGTATAGGTATATGCACGTAGGTGCACTTGAGTATTCGTGTCAATGAGACGATGTAGTCGAGTCAAGCATGCGGCAATTAAACGATTGCAGAATTGAAATCGCAAATCAAATTCAAAATGGTGATCGAATTCCATTTCCAACTGGACACATGAGTTTTACCCAAACACATGCATAGCTACATACGTACAGCTGGAAATTAAATTATTCCTTTAGACAAACACGAGTAGTGGAGTAATAGAAATTGACACGAGAGCAAAATTAGATAATAATATACCGACGTGTGGGGTTCCTTATATCCCTATGTAATCTTCCATCCTATTACTCTCACAAGGGCAGACCACACCAGAAATTCTGTAATGCAGTTTTAGGATAGGACATAGAGCAAAGGTAGTAAATGCACAACTTAATTTCAGTAATTTCACCTTCTCAAAATGTAGGTACTAATGTGCATGGAGAACCTTGGACAAAATGGTAAACTTTGATCGATTACCTTTGACTTGTATGTTTTCTATGTTATATCCTTGGAAAAAGGCATAGGAAATGAAAGATCTATAAGCTAAGTTAAGCTAAGCTAAGCCAAACCAAACCAATCCAAAAGGAAAGAAAGGGAAAGTTAATCAAGAGTAAAAAACAGAAATATGAGCAGCTTTTAACCGAATTTCCAATTTTGTTCCCATGACTACAGGCCAAGACTAGAAGAGAGGTGGTAGTTGCATTGGCATTTCTCATCATTCCCTTCATACCAGCATCGAATCTTCTCTTCAGAGTGGGCTTCGTTGTTGCTGAACGAGTTCTCTATATCCCAAGGTAAGTTTTTTCCTTTTCATCTGGTTAAAAGTGTATATGTATATCCAAAACTAATCTATACGTCTATACAAATGTAAAATATTCCTATAAAGCTATAAATATATACATACATATATATACCAACTTCCATTCAGTGACCAGTCCAAGTTGGAGGAAGAGGCGGGAGAGTACATAGACGAGAAAGTAAAAGTCGACTTGACATTTACTTTGGCTATGAGTTGACATGAAAATAAATATAAAAATGCCTATGAATACTTGTGTGTGCTTGGATTGTGCTGTGCTGTGACTCGTGCTGGTGTGTTTGTGTCAGTGTTTAGACATGTGTATAGCTCTGTATATATTATGTGGCATGAATGTTTGTAGACATTCAGAAATCATGGAACAGATATATTCGGACTTGTTGGCTTCAGATTGGTTCAGTCCCCGTGAGAATACTCGATAACTTTCTCCTTTTTCTATCACCACGGAACACAACCCACAAAATACAAACACAAACACTGACTGCGAGAGTCCAACTTTCAAGTAAATGGTATTTGAGCAACTGGCTCTAGCAGGGAAAAGCAAAAGGCCAATACATAGATATCTACGAAGTATAATCGAACTAAAGCTATTTCCGTACCTATACATGTATAGTACAAGCTCATACCAACACCAACTAACACTTTATAGAAATTCCTTCACGGGACACGGAAGCTCTAGTGAAACTTTGTTCATGAAATTTTATCCCCTGCCCTGGCAGGTAGGTATATCCTCTTGATTGCATTCAATGCATTCAATTGACATTCCGATCCCGTTATTCCTTTTATATCTTTTCAATTTACAAATACAAATGTGAACATACCCATTTGATAAAGCACGACGAATTCTTCGTTTCCCCCCATACAGCCAAAGTTACCTTTTCAAACGAGTTTAAATCCCTTAATTATAATCATAATCGTAAAGGTGATTGCACGAGAAATCGAAATTGTCCTGTTACAGTAGGTACACTGTAAAAACTAAAGTATCTTATAAGAGCATGAATTCATCTCAAACTTATACAAGTAGATTTTGGACATTTTAGATGCTCAATTTTTTAGAGTGTACCTGCATATAATTACTACAGCCGTGCATTAGGAAGCAGAGCAAGTGATTTGGTTGGAGGACGTCGAACTGGATTAGGGTGTTAGCCACAGCCGAAATATCTGCATAAGTAACTGGTAGAAATGTGTGGAGTGGGAAGAGGGAATAAAGTCACTATACATACATACCTATACCTACCTATAAATACCTTCTCGAGTGATAGACCGTAGCTGTAGAAATGTCAACAATTATTTTCATCGACTGCACACAAAGCAGGAAGAATAAACCTTTGTTGGAGGATCACGTTACTCGACATTGCATTATAGAAGGTGGAAATGTTTACGACACGACACGACAGACTTTCCCTACTCTGGTTCTTCCCCTGCCTCCAGTTTCCACTCTCTTCTCGTTTTCATGTTCATTCAACACCTTAAGAAGCAAATTCTTGAAAATTCAATTTATTTGACGACTTACAGTAGTGTAGTCTTTCTCCCAGCTTTACTTTTTCCAGTGCACCGCACCTACCGACGTACCTACCACAAAAGGGCAATGTTCTCCCTCTATATCTCTGTGATAGATGTGGAATGGCTACAGATGACACCTGTGCATATATGCATATCCCTAGTCCATAGCACACTCACAGTCTCCCCATATATACCTATATATATGTGTATTTTTATTTTTTTATAAGCTCCCTACGACTGCACGAGGCAAACTGGTGCTGGTGCTGGTAGTGGTACTGGTGCTGGTGCTGGTATTATTATTTTGAGGATTTGGATAAGACTGCAGACTGGAGATATAAGTCCAACTCGAAGATAAGTGTGCCCACTAGAACGAACTAAATTCTAAATTATCACTAGAATCAGTTTAGAGGAAGAAGCCAAAAGCCTGTATGTATATATGTAGCTGTGTAGATAGGAGGAGAAAGAGGAGAAGGAGTTGAAGTCGGAGGATTGTGGAGTAAGGAAGGAAGGCATCCAGAAGCGAAACCGACTCAAGTATACCAGTCAGTTGTAAATGGACAATGAAAAGACCTCAAGAGCCACTCAAAAGACTTTCCACTTGACTAGTTCATGCTCCTTGGTCTGCCTCACCTTCAAAGTATAATGTGTACGTGTATCCTATGCTATAGCATGTGCGTAGGTTTGGTGGTGTCTAATAATGGTGGTGGTGCTGGGACTTGTACTGGTACTGGAGTGTAGCTAAATCTTACTTTTTCTCTTAGCTACATCATTTAGCAGTTAAGCCAACAGTTAAGGTGGTTGTGTACATGTTTTAAATCAGTGTTTATATGATACATTTGGACGTGTAATTTAAGAGCTGAGCTGGAAAAAATGTGGCTTCCAAGCGAAATGCTTTCAGCCACGCAACCCACGGACTTGAGTTGAGATGGTGCATGAAAAAATGAAGATGCGCTAAAAATGGAATACAGTTATAATCCCATTCTATCTCCATTCCATACCATTCCACACACATCTTCATGCCATCCCATGCCATGCCATGCCATACCATGCTATACATCCAGCTCGTATAAATATAATCCTCACACTTGTACTATAGCATTTTCCCACTCTACTTTCTCCTCACTCTTACGACTACCAGAGATAGTTTTGTTTTTTAGAATGGGAGGAGAAATGGTAAGCAAAGGGATAGAAATAGAAAAACGATATAGATAGAGAGCGAGAAGAGAAGAGAGAATGGGATAAGGATTGCGAGAGAAAGTTCAAACATGAGATGTCGTAATATCTATTAGTATATCTATATGTATACCTACCTAGGTACAGATACATATATGGATGTGGAGGAGGACAAGATGTATAGACATGGTAATGGACCTACGGACATTGTGGCCAAGTGTGGAAGAGAAGGGATACAAACATTATATACAGTGCAGTGCAAGAGGAAGCGTATGGATTTAAAGAGGGTTGAGAGAGCGCGGGAAGGGTAATTGTTTTCTCACTCGATAAGGAACCCAGAGAAGCAAAATGATAATAAAACACGAACCAAATGGTCTGTGTCACGCATCGCGGGAGAAGTTTTCATGAAAAACGATTGCGTCATAAATTTATCCCAAGACTTGTGCCACTCTTTTTACTCCCCAAATAAAAATGCTTCTTCTAAAGGCATCATCAGACAATCCAATCATAAAAATCCTTACCTCGGAGCCTAACTGAAACATTGTGTCTGACGCTGACTCTGTGGCCATGGCTGTGGCTGTGGCTGTGGCTATGGCTGTGGCTATGGCTCAACTTGTACTTGTGGCTATTCCACCGTTCCTCTTTTCTCGACCACATACCTACCTACATCTCTGTATAGATTTCGAGTTTTTCCCAATCCAAAGCGACTTTCTCCTATTCTGTTCTATTCTATTCTACTTCCCCTTCTTCTTCTTCTACGTCTATTCTATCTTCATACTTGTTATTCTTCTCCACTAATTCTCAGACTAAGACCGTTCTATTTCTATTTCCTTTCAACCTCTTACGTCCTTCTGTCTGTCTGTCTGTCTGTCCGTCTGTCTGTGTGACTGGCTGGTTGGTTGGTTGGTTGGATGGTGATCTGGATACGATTGCGATTGCTTTGGTGTGTTGGTTTGGTCTTGAGCGTTGCTTATTTTATGGTGTGGTGTAATGTAATGTGTAGTGTGTGGTAGTCGTATGAAGTAGCTTGATTACGTCAGTTACACGCAACTGAGCTAATAGAAATTGAATGTCTCTTACTCTCCCTTCGTCTGCTGGGTCGACATCGACATCGACATCGACAGTCGACCGAATTCAATTCAATTCGACTGGATACATCAAATGGAACTGATAACATGTGCACTGCACACAAACTAGCTACATAAATAGTATCTACACCAACTAATCGTCGGGGCTGCCACTAGCCATACACTCCAATGTCATTGCCAATAGCAGTAGCCAAACCAGAACCAAACCAAACCAGTCCAAAGGAAACCACAGAGACAGGAAATCAGTGCATTGAATCCAGTACCTTCCCCAAACCACAGCAGCAGCAGTCAAGGGAAAGGCTAAATTGAAAAGTTTATCAACTTATGATTAGATAATTCCATTATTTGTAGCTTACATTCGTATTCCTATTCGTAACTTTGTTCAATCTGTTGTGTTGTGTAAGTGTATTTGTATGTGTGTGTGTATGTGAGTGTGTGTGTGTGTGGGTGAAAGGAAGAAGCGTTTGTAGAATAACTCGTGATTCATAAATAATTTCCTTTGCCCAAATGCTATATATGTAGGTAGGCTACATCCATGAAGAATCGTTAGAGCTAATCTTCGTGTTGATGACGGGGAGGTGCGGAAATTAGATAAATTAAAACGCAGTAAATAATCAGAGTTATAAACATATGCTGTCCTGATATGTTTATGTCCCATATGTAGAGCTGCTTCTGTGTAGCTGCATACTACTAAGGTACATAGGTATGCAGATATTTACAGTCGTTTACGTAAACATGCATTGGAATTGATGGAGACGCTTGCTTGCTTGCTTCCTTATGTATGTATGTATATACCTATGTAGGTATGTATCCTGATAGTTGTTGTGAGTCCGGACGCGAGAAACATGTTGAGCTATTTTGCGTCTTCTTAATCTCAAGATCAATTAGGATATAAGGGGGGTATGTAATGATATACACGGTAAGTATATGAACGGAGACCTTGGAAGGAGTGCGGAGAGGTATGAGGAGAGGAATGGATTCGCACGAGAAAAGTTTCCAAATGGAATATTAAGGAGAGTGATTAAGAAAATGATTTATTGGGTCGTGAGCTTAATTGTGAGTACAAAGTGTAATATATCAAAACGATTTTGTCAGCTTGGGATTCAGTCTTTTGGTGGGTGCTGGAGCAGAAAGAATTATGATGATGCAAAAATCTTGTATGAAAATCAACCTGGCCAAAATCTCCCTCCTACTCATGGTAACCTTATTTACTTACAAGACTTGGATGAGGAACCAAGACTGGAGGAGTAGAGAGTCACTTTTCACGTAAGATCAATAATCTTTTTCTCACTCCTAACTCTTCTTTACACACACAACCCCCCACATAACACCCACACACACACACACCCGCACACGCACCTATGGCCTGTAGCCTATAGCCTATAGCCTATAGACACACGTACCGTGGTACCCCCAACAAAGCCATTCATACTGAACAGAACACTATAGACGACTAACCCCTAATACTTAATGCAAATATAATTTGTTTTCACCTCCTCATATCGGCGTCTGCTGTGAAAGTAATTCAATTCTGTGAGGCTGGTCTATGGTGGAGTGCATGAGTGCAACTGTACACATGGCAAGATAATAAATGAAAGGTTAGCTTTCTCCAGTAAATCCAGTTCTCACTTTATTCAGACCAACATTTGCATTTACCGTTTTACATTGAGCCAAGCCAAGCCAAGGTGTTCAGGTATCTCTATCTCTCTATAGGATTGTTTATAGTTTACCCACTGCATCTCTAGTCACTTTCACCAGTCTTACCTTTTTATCTTCCACCCGCAAGCGTTACATTAACCAAGCCAAGCTAAGCTAAGCTAACCGAACCCAAACCTGACACTTTTCCCTTCCATTGTCAACCTCAAATCGTACGAAGAAGATGTGCACAATAGACCGGAGTTGGTGTTCATAAGCTAGTGCATATTACCCAGTATTCCCTATCCTCACCAATATTGTCAATAAATACCTTCGTATAGTTTGTATATATACTAAGATACGTATGTTGGAAGATCTTATATCTTTAGTTGAAGTTATGGAGTGCCTATATCCGTGTGTGCAGTGATACCGGTGAAAGCATTTGACAAGAGAAGGGAAGGATATCACAAGTAGTGAAAGTTACCATGAACTCATTCATGTATACTTAAGACTTATTGTTAGTTACCTTGTTACCCAGTACATTCTTCCCTAGATATAGCTTCCCCCACCACTGATTCAATTTCTCTGGTTCATGGTTTGGGTCCACATGGGGAGGTAGTTTTTGTGTATTCAATGTACCCAGGAATCCGCTGGGCTGAAGTTGGTTCGAGTTGGAGTTGGAAGAATGTAGTGAACACCCAACCCAAAACCACAAAGAAGGAAAAAAAGAAAGAAAGAAGGAAAGAAAGAAAGAAAAGTTTGCCTACATTTTTTCCTTTTCTCATTCCATTGAACAACTCAAGGTAGAGAAAAGTTTTTCTTCCACTCAATATGGAAAATCTTGATGGTTTCTCCTTGAGTTTGACTATCGCTGCCACAGCACTACTTACAAACTACCTTCCTTCTGACTTGCTTCTTCGGCTCGTATGGTGTTCGAGTGGTGAGTTGGAGTGAGAACAACCAGAACCAGTACCATAACTGCAGCCAGAGAAACATGCAGTTTCCAGTTGTAAACGCATCATGGTCCTTCCAAACTCCTATGCTTTCTCATATTCATTCATGAGGAAACAAGATTTCGGCTACTGGAAACTTAAATAAGATCCAACCAACTATCGACCACTTGAGATAATTTTATCAATTTTATTCATACTCTATGCAACCCATGGAGAAGGACAGTCATATCTGTATCTGTAGTGGCGGTAGTTTCAAAGCACCTACCTACACATATTTACATAGAACCACATTTTTTCTGTCCACATGTGCAATACAAAATACATATGTCGAGCAGAAGATTACACAAGCGTATGTATACATAGCTATGCATATAAATAGAAAGGATTGAGATTGTCGTACTTTTTGAGATCGTAAAGTGCATATGTACATCTAACTTTGTTTTCTCTTGTTTAGCTCTGGATTACGACTTCTTCCACACAATGCCAAAATGCACTACAACTATGCAAACCTGCAAAAGGATTTGGGAAATACGGAGCAAGCCATCTCACACTACCGTCTAGCACTACAGTAAGTTCCTTTTTTTTCAACATCTTTGCTCTCGAACTAGCACTGGGATTTAATTGGTATCGGTACTGGTACAAAATCATATTCATGCAATTATATAAAATGCACATGGAAGAAAACAAGGAGGAGAACTTGGAGCATGGTATGCAGACTAGACTTTCAATTGTTTAATTTGATTAGCATTAACATCCCTGATTCCTACTCTGACCGAATTTCAATGCTCATCACCCATACCCTATGAACCCCATTTATTTGATTTTATTCAATTTTATTCGATTGACCCAGTTTGAAATAAAAATACAAATTGCGAGCCAATAAAATCTACAAGGCATTCATAGCATGTTCCGATTCCAATTTCCTTAATTTTCCACTACAAGTCTGCAATCGGCATCTTTCGTAACTCACTCAGTCTATCTCTCTTTCTGCCGTACATAATAGTACATATATATGCAGTATGTTAGTACATACATGCATAGTTGGAGCTGGAGGAGACAGGCATTTATGGGCAAGTAAGTTAGTTAAAAGTTATGTCAGCAGTTGTATCTAATCTAATTGAGGATGCATTCTTCTTCACGAGAACGAGTGTAAGTGTAAAGTAAACGACTACTGCAAAGATATGTACTTAGTATATCTTGAGAAGAAAACAAATGTTTCCTAATGCCTAAGGCGTTCCATATCCTCTTTTGATACACTTTGGTACATTCACTTGATCTAATTTAATTGGTAATAGTAATGAAAGTACGTAGTTATGTGTCGTTTGTATTTATCCTCGGTTGACTCGGTACGATACTTGCACATGTTTTCTCTCTCCATTCCATCCCAATGCTGGATCAATTATCATGTTTTCAAATAGAAAAAAGAGGGAGCACGGAGGCAGACCATGTGCCTTCTAAAATTGTAATCGACGGGGGGAATGTAACTAATTCCTTGAATGAATCCTACCATTTTTTCACTCGCTCCCTTTCTTCTTTGACTTTGTCTTACATTTAGAGACGAGGAGAATGGGGACGCTGGGGAAGAGGATGAGGATGAGACTGAGACTAAGACTGAGACTGAGACTGAGGCTGTATGCCCGGAGCGGGAAGGGACGGTAGATAGGTGCACTAGACTTAGATGCATGCATGACTCATTCAGACAGGATAGTCTAATATAGCCCGGTGTGGGGTAGATGTATCTAGAGGGACGTGGCAGGAAGGAAAAGTAAAGCTTAGGAAGTGTAACTGGTTGAACTGATGTTTAAGTTTCATGAGAATTGCAAGTGAGCATTCAAAATGATGATGATGATGATGTGATATGTAGCTATTTTACAATCTCATCACGTGCTCCCTACATTAAGGCTTGTGTCGACTGTATGGTCGAGTATCGTTTGTATTCTAACCCAGTATTTTTTACATTTGCACACCTCACACGGCCACCGTTCGGGCTCCAAACTGTACGAATGTATGGATATCATCTGGCTCTCTCTCTCTCTCCTTTATTCTTCTTCTTCCTCTTGACTTTCACTTTCCTCGACTCCACTTTGTTCCGACATTCTCATCCTTTCTCTCTCTCTCTCTTTCCTTTTCTCTTTTTCTTCCTTCCCAATCCAATGTCCTTCTATTCATGCTCTTGTTTCTTTTCTCTTTCGTATTCGTATTCGTTTTCGTATTCTCTACTGCCAAGGAGAAAGAGGAGCAGGGAGAAAGAAAGAGGAGGAGGTGGAGTGAACGGAAGAAAGTATTCGAAAGAAGGTATTGCCACCGCCACTGTTCTTCCTGTTCAAGTGTATTCTTTATTGTAGATATTCGTAACTAAACTCAAAAGTCAAATTCAATGAGGAGTATGGATGCGGATGGAATGGAATGGAATGGTTGGCTACCATAAAAGAAATGATGAGAAAAGGAAGAAAATTTATTTGTGGATGAATCCAAGCGAAAAGTCGTATAACTTTCACTGACTCTTTCGCTGTCTCTGTCTCTGCATAGAATAGCATAGAATAGCAGAGCATAACAGAGTAAAGGATAGGATAAGTATGGCACGGCGTTTAGGAAGTTTAGCGTGCAGTTTTTCTCTACCTCCCATTCTGTCCAATGTGCAGCAGTGCAATCACGATCCATTCTTGTGTAAACGTCAATGAAATTAAACTATGAAAAGAGAAAATGTGGTAAGAACTGCCGGCGAAACAAGGCCATTTAAATAAGTATAGGAGTACATGTACATATAAGGAACTATGTATATGTAGGCGATATAGTTAAAATGTGGTACGCGTGTGGGAGAAAGAAAGTAAGAAAGAAAGGAAAGAGCTACAAACTTTCACCGTGGCTGCAACTGCTGCATACCTCTATTGAGACATGTGCTACTTTTATCTATCTAAACAATCATAATATGATAGTTTATGCGTACTCATTGACTATCTCTATCCTCCCACGGTAACAACTACTTACATCATGCAATAGACAATGAATGCTCCATGCTCACGCTTTTTTCTCACACGTTCCCTCACCGACAAAGGCAGTCTGCGGTTGGAAAAGGCAGAGCAGACGTGAAAAAAAAACTTAGCCAAAGCCAAAGCCAGAACGGAACTGAACTGGAGAGGAGCATCTCGCTTGTTCCGAATAAAAGTTAAAAGTTATTCGTTCCTTTGCATATAGCCCTTGTGAGTGAGAGGGAAAGTCCCTGTGAGAAGATATTTCTTGATATTCCCTCTCTCTTCCCCATAGCCTTAACATTCACATTCACATATTGTTCTTCCTTCTTGCAAAATCAGCCACTAAATATGCAGGCCGTTCCTACACATACCTTGCCTTGCCTTGTCTTTCCTTGGCTTGTCTTCCATTGCCTTGTGGGTATATACTTACCCTGGGAAAGCTGGGACGCACTGTTTATTTTAAATTGCAATCATCTCGTGTATTTTCCCCTCTTTGAAAAAAGTTTTGCTCTTTTTACATTTGCTCGCAAATTTAAAGATAATACACGTATAGTGTATAGTGTATTTTCCCTCTATCATTTAACATTGTGCGTTTTCGTCAATTTTAATTTAGATGACGGTTAGAGTGTGCACGTAGTATGTAGTAGTATTACATGAGATAGTCTTGAAGTTGACATTCAAAAGGGAAAGTGTAATCTTTGATGGAATTTGGAGTTTGGCCAGTCTTTCCATGCCCATATCCACATCAACATCCAACTCAGCGTCATTTTCGTTGTCGTCGCTGTCCATGTCCACATGCAGACATCGTACGCGTTCACAACCACATTCACGTCCACTCTCTACGCAGAATATCGGCAGTAATGGTAATAGGAATTGATCGTATAGACTAGAGAATTTGCTATTGGTATTTTGGTATTTCCCTCAAACTTGTTTCAAAAGAGAGATAAATATAAAATATTCATAGTATCGACCAGACTTGAGACGTTAAAGCCGTTGTTAAGGTTTCTTAAGGAATGGACTCTCGTTTTCTTCCTCCTTTGGAATTCGACGAGCGAGCCTAGTCTCTCTTTATTTTCCTGTCCTGTCTTGGTTTGGCTTGGCCTGGCCTGGCCTGGCCTGGCTTGGCTTGGCTTGGTCTGGTCTGGTCTGGTCTGAAATTCAACAAGACTGTTGACGTAGCCCATTTTGTAAACACATTTACCTACCTACGTGTTTTTTTCACCTCATGAATAGGTATTTGTTCACTTGTTTTTATTGTCACCAACGACAGTGTGTTTGGTGCAGTTCAATTCGGCAAATGTACCTACATACACCGAGAGAAATTTTGCTGGGTACGGGAAAGGGAATAGAAATACCTCGGTACATAATAAAGTAACTTTTGTAATGCAAGGAAAAGAGAAAAGATATTACCTATGCTAAGGCATTATGGTCAAAGAATATTCGAGCATGGCTCCACTGTGCTCCTGATTCGTTCCTCAGTCTTTCCTCCTATATACGACTGTATTGTATTGTATTATATTGTATTGTATTGTACTGCATGGTACATTGATGAATGCAGTTGAAATTACATTTGATCACCGGAGCCACGACCAGCACCAGACCAGGAACGAGCGATGAACCAACCGACTCGAACACTTAAACGAAACCAAGTTGTTAAGGCAAGAGTAGGGTGAACGTGAACTGAGCAAGCATTAAGGAGGAGGTGGGGGAGTAGGAGGAGAAGGAAAAGAGAAGAAGCTTTATCCTCAACAAACTGGAAATCGTTACTAGTATTAGTATTGGTATTAGTATTTGAAATTTACACAAAGTAATAGTGAGGATGTGGGAAGAAGATATTGGAATCTACGCAGATAGGTATGCCTATATGATCAAAGAGAGTAAATGCAATACTAATATTAGTCTAGATGGATATACTCATAGGACTCAGTCATGTACTAATATGCACAATAGATATTGAGATGTGATGGGAATTCACAGGATGGATTATAAATATAGTCAGGGATATGTGATTGATTTTTTTGGAACATAACATCTGCTGCTATCATGTCTTGTCTTCACGTCGTAACAAAGTTTTGTCGTATTTTCCCCCTAAACATGCGTAACTATCTCGTTACTTTCTTCTGCTCATCCATTCTATGGACATTTTTACTTCTCATAGTCGACGACTCTACTACTATTACTCTCACCATTACTCCTTCCTCCCACACACGGATTCAAGCTAAAATAGCATAGCAAACCAAACCAAACCATATCATTATTATGCACTTGTCTCATCTCATACAGTGTGTGTCTGTGCATCAACATCGACATCGACATCGTACGAAGGTAATCACACTTCTTTCTACATACCTACAAGAGTATCAGTGTGGGAGAAAGATATTTAAAAATCGAGGGGAGAGAATGTTTTGCTCGGAAATGTGTTCGGGTAATGTGGAAAGACAACCCGCAATCAGACCATCAAATCGAACATTCCTATTCCGTTGACGGAGCCAAAGGGAAACAAGCAAATGCCGAATGTGAATGACTGCTGGAGATTGGAGTTGCTGTTATGTTGTTCCTACGCTACATAAATGTAGACCCATGTATGTATCCACTTGTGACTTGACGCTTAGATGTTCATGTTAGATGCGAGATATGTTGGCTTGATTACAAGTTAGTGATTTTGAGTGAGGAATATCAAATAGGAAGAGGAAAATCGTGTGGAATGACATGAATGTGTGAACTACTAAATGTTCCCGTTGACTCTTTTCTATGGTGGTAGGTCGGCGTCAAATCGCTCACACGTGGCTACTTAAATCTTTACGGCTTCAAATAATGTCAACATATAAACGCGTACACATGTTTCAAAGGCAACCATGTCAACGTTGTATTTCTACATATGTACCTACTTGTACACTGGTACTTGCTCATGCACCTATCTCCATGCCATGTACATAGACCTTGGATGGATACAACTCCCGTGCTATCGTCATGTCGTGTCATGGTAAATTAGTCATGTAGTACCTACCTCCTCCTTGTCCATATATGTAAAAGCACAGGCATTCCGATTCCGATTCCGATTCCTATTCCTATTCCCTATGGGAGAAACATTTTTTAACCACCACACCACTTGTGTTTACCTATGCACACAAACATTCTTTTTTCCTTCCCACCTCCCAACACTTTTTTCTCCTTTACTGCTATCCTCAACTCTACTCCTTTATTCTTGCCCTTGTCCTTTGTCATCCTTTGTTTTACAACCTGGATTAAAAAGTATTAAAATTATTCTGTCAATAGAAAAAAACACCAAGAGCAACCTATAAAGGGCATTATACTATTTGCTTTCCCCGTGATTGCCACACTATACAATGGAATACAATTCAATTGATCCGAGAGTCAGAATAGGAATAGGAATAGGAATACGAATAAGAATAAAAGAGCAAGATGGATATTGTACAGGAGAAAAATGGCAGGTCATAATCTCTTGAGGATTTCCCCCCGTAAAGTTCATTGGAGGGAAGTATGCATGAATGCATTCATATCAATCTTCGCCTTTCCATATACATGTACTGGTACTGAGGTACCTATGGGAATGAAAGAGTAGCAGGTAGAAGTAGAAAGGAGAAGAGGAAAATAAATAAATAAAAATGCGAGTACATATATATATTGAGTTGCATGAAAATCCAGTCTCGAGTCAGTCAGCCAGTCAGTCAGCAAGTAAGAAAGTCTGACTACAGATATGGGAAGGATATAAAACAAGGGAAAACGAATGCCTGCAGTGTTTGACGGAAACTTGGAGCTGACGATGAGTGTCTCGTAGAGCCAGTCCTAAGACCAAGGCCAAGACCAAGACCAAGACCAAGACCATGTACAAAACAAGACATGAGATGACAAGACAGAAGTACATAGCAGTGGGAAAGAGAAGGGAAGAGAAGAGGGATAATAGTTGGTCTTGGTGAATCTCACACAGTGCAACGTATGACCTATTATCCAGCAATCTTTGATATTGCTCTACCCTCTTTGGGTCTGTCGTCTCCCAAGATATATCACCTCATCTTTGTCAACGTTTTTCCTCACCCCAAACTCATACCATGGCATGGCATGGTATGAGTATGAATCGCTCTCTTCCCTTCTCTTGTTCACGCAATGTCATCCAGTGCAACGCAATCTCCCTCCTCATTCTAAAACTGGAAATTTCATTATCACAACAACCTCATTCAAATCATATTCTCATTCTTGTATCAACCGCCACCCCTCTCTCCAACCATTCTCTTGCCTCGTGTTAAGTTTACGTATATCTATATATATACCTAATATATATATACATGTAGGTATATATACCTACACTGTAAAAACACATCTCAAAGTCCAGCATACGTTTTTAATACATTTTGGATCGCTTAAGATACCACAAAATATCTTAGAAGTCTTTTTTTCTGTTTGAAGATTGTCTAATTTTTACAGTGTATAGTTCCACATCTCTGTAAATTGCATTTGGATACGAATACGAATCCACAAGAAACTTCTTTTTTCCGCTTGCCCGTCCTATAAGAAAAGAGTGGAGGAGGAAAAGTATTAATTCAATTTCAAAACTACCTTCATACAGTCAAGATCATAATTAATTGATTTAAAACCGAGCCCAGTACAGAATGTTTGAGTCTTATACAACAAGGTAGGAATTTTTTTGGGGGAAATGTCGTCGTTGTGTCGTGTCGTAGCCAGGCATGACGTGGTATGGTATGGTATGGTATGAGTAAGAGTACCTAGGAATATATGTAATTATACTCATAGGTCCTTTATCTGTATATGTAGTAACGTTGGTCTAAACACTACAGTTGTCAATCGGAATGAAATAGGAAAAGTGAGAGTGGGAATGTTGGAAATACGTAGGGATTCTTAGAAAGTTGGAAGGCACGGTAGAAGTCGTTGAGATAAAAATAAAAAGTTGGGAAGTAAATGGAACGTGGAGTTAGGTTGAAGGAAAGAGTCTGACAGCCATGTAAGTGAGAAATGGTGGACGAGGATGCATTAGTATTGTCAAAGCAATTCTATAATGAAGCAGGAGCGGAGGCAGTAGCGTCATCAAGTAGGTACCTACGTATGTACTTTGGAATTGGAAAGTGTATCGAAATGAAGTGAAGGGAAGGGAAGGGAAGGAAGGCAGGCACTAGAATTAAATTAGTACTTTGGTTCTCGGGAAGGAGACGCCGACAAAGATAAAGACAAGTGAAGCAGATACACGGGAACGAGAACGGGAATGGGAACGGTACTGTGACCGTACGGACGGGAAGGGAGAAATTACAGACATGCCGAAGTTGTAGAGACAGTGTTGAAATTCACACGGCGTGTAGTTTGTTAAGAAAGTGAGAGATAGGAAGGGAGTCTTGCTGGCAGAGGGCATCATGAATTTCTACCGACTTCCTACTCACAACACTATACTCAATAGAATATCACGCAATGTGATACAATTCACATCCTGAGCGTGTATCACTGAAAATTGTGAAATAGAGGAAGAGTTCAAGATAAAACTAAAAGTGATTCAAAATCCAAGACGCTTCTTCAGTTCCTCCACGATAAGCTCGACTCAAACCGTGGCGCTGATAGTGTAGGTCACTCATGATAGTGTAGGTCACATAAGCTGATACTTCCTGCCTCCTAGTAGTTGACAGTACAATCACAATGCAGTGAGTGCAATGTAATTCAGTGCAGTATAATTCAATGCAATGCAATACAATACAATGACTCCCGTATTGCCTCACTTTCCAACCTTAGTCCTGGTCTTGGTCTTGGTCTTGGTCTTGGTCTTGGTCTTGGTCTTGGTCTTGGTCTTGGTCTTGGTCTTGGTCGTCAACACAATCCGACACTCATCTCTCCATGTCCTTGTGTCCACTAACTGTAAGATAATTCCTTCAGCCTCAGCCTCAGTTCCGCTTTCACTTTCACTTCCAGTTCCAGTATCCACCCATTCTAACCAAAGACTTTAAGATACATACAATTATACTTAGATACCCACTATAGATACCAACCTACCTACATGCATTACATACCTACATTGGTACACAGACATACATAGGATACGATTTTGTATTCTGTAATTATACGTCCCTCCGTGTACTCTTCCAGCATTAAAACAGCCTTCCGCTCTCTCCTCCCAATCCTCCAGGCATCATATGTACATAGTATGTATATAACCACTACTTTTTTTACTTACACTTGTTTCCAACGTCGACTTGTTTCTGTCACAAGGAACTTCTTATACACATGGATATTCCACCATAATATACTTTATTTCACTTCCTCAATCCTTTCACTTGGCTGCTCCCGTCGCTGCTGGTTGGCAAAGCTTTATTTCACTTGTTTAAAAACCACTATCCTCCTTCTTACTGTACTGTATTGTATAATGTTGCTCAAGTCCCAACAACTCAAGATCTAAAGATTCTTTTACTCTTTCGCACAATATTCTGGATTGTAGGTATTGTGCTATGTATGTAGGTACTTTCCCCTGTCCATAGATGTATGCACGCATTGTCTTGACTTCTTGAGTACCTACGAACGAACGAACGAAACATACATTCATGCCGTATGAGGCCATGAACTTTCTACATATGTGTGTATATGTAGGTACCTACCTATATAGGTATAGGTACCTAATAATATATAAGTTTTCTGTATCTACATAAGCTCATTGCATATTGCACGTAAGGTATGTGTACCGTAAAACACTAAGTAAAACCCCTAAGGTCTTTGACAAGTATGTGCAGTGTGTTCCCACTTGTGAAAGAAGGAGGTATTGAGACATAAAAAGAATAAACAAAAGTTCTCTCTCTCTCTTTTTCTCTGCTCAGTATTAGTTCTCGGCGGCAGTAGTTTTCATCTCCGTGCTCTCTGTTGTCACTTGTATTTCGCATTCACGTTTTTACTTTGAATGAGTCGACTGTGAGACGAGACGTCTTAAGTACCAAACCCCTACATGTACATTATGCAAGGTCTTAAACTCATACGTATGTATCTTGGGAGTTGCAAGTTTTGTTTGAATGTGGAGAATATTGAGCGAGGAAAGTTTAGGGAAAGGAGAAGGAGAAGGAGAAGGAGAAGGAGAAGAAGGAAGGGTCCGGGGAATTATTTCGTAATTTACGGTATAATCATCGTGATCATCATGTGCAAAAAGGATATGTACTGTGCCTGGGCATATGCGTGGGTGAAGTCTAAATAGGTATTATGTAGTTTATTTCACAAGAATTTCGATTTCCTTTTCTTCTTCCCTCCAAGCCAGGCTTTCTAGCCGCAGTCGTAGTCGTAGTAGTCGTAGTCGTAGTCGTAGTAGTAGCGGTAGTAGTAGAGGTTGTAGTGGCGGTATTTCCACTCTACTCTTTTTTCCACGCTGTTTGAGTCAGCTTCAATATGTATGTACCTATGCACTTGGGTATTTGTACTGGATGAATAGTGTAATGTTGAATTCGAATGGGATGCAAAACGCAACCCAGTTTTCTTCTGGATTCGAGTCAAATACTCATCCTCCGTCCGTGTGACTTGCATTGCCTTGCCTTGCCTTGGCTCTGCATCTTGTGCTTTTCTCAAGCGAATACAATTAAATAACTTTTAATGAACGTAACTTTTGTTATTAAATGAATGGTGTAAGGTAAAATTTAATTTTCAAGCTATAAATTTTCTCCTTTGAACTTGCAACTGAATCAATGAAGACATAAATGAAAGGATGAATAAAACAAAGTGAGCAAGTTTTTTTTACAGAACAATTTTTTCTCTGCTACTTTCTTTCTGGCAAAAACATGCATTTGAGTGTTTCATTAGAGTACATTTGTATCATCATCCTTTATATGTGGGTATGTAATTATTATATGGACCCATCTCTGTCCCACTCACTCCCACAGTCTCCTCAAGGAAACTTGTAAGTTGTAAGTTGTAAGAAAAGCATCACATCGAAGCCTAATGACAGAATCAGCAATTACAGAATCTCGAAATGTCTAGCTTGATTTTTTTATTGTGTGGAGGTAGTACTTAGGACTTGACGCGAGCTCTGTGGTGGATTGAATGCAAGAGGAAGTGAGTGTAGTGTAGTGTAGCGTAGTTTAGTGTAGTGTAGACTAAAGAAGTCTAGTGCAGAGATAGTTCAACTTGGACACTTTCTATTTATAGAGAAATTATAGGCAGCTAATGGACAGCTTGGATTTGGATCTGGATTTGGCTTCATTTTCCCTTTCATTACTTCACACTCTCTTTCTCTGGATGAGAAAGGGAAGGGAAAAGCACACACTTGATTTTATAAGCATTTGGCAAGAACACCGTCACCATTCATTTGACAAAAGAGCGGTTTGTACGTGCATTCGAACAAAATAACAATCTCCAGATTGCAAACTTCATTGTTAGCACTAACGCAACATATGTCCTACAGAGTAACATTGTAACATTAGTAAACGATTTTGTGCGCTGTGCATGGTAATGACATGGCTCCGGCTACGATTACGACCATGGCCGTGGCCGTGGCCATGATGGTCGCTTTCCTTTTGTACCTTGCTCGCAATTGATGTAGCTACCTATCTAGTTACTACCTCGTACGCCCACTGTATATTAGTTAGATATAAAATCTCATGGCATATACCTAAGTATATCCACACGAAAGCAACTACCTATATATAGAATGCTAGTAGGTATACACGTTCCACGTTCTACGTTCTACCAATCTCCTGTCTTGCGAGCGGAGGTAAATTAGAGTCCATGAGAGAGAGCTGAAACTTGAGAATGACATTTAGGTGAAGGCTGTGCAAGACTACAACGGCAACAGCAACCGGTTCCCACTCCTTCCTTTATATGTCGGTACCTACGCATGTTTGCTGAAACGCGAGAGACAGCGAAAGAGAGAGAGAGAGATCAAAGGATGAATCAGACTGGCTGAGGCGTGAGAAAGCTAAGGTACATGCATGCATGAAAATGAAAATAATTGGAGAACAACTGAAGAGCAGTGCATAAAAAGCTTCTATAAGATTGTAACCCAAGCTAAACAAAGGGGCAAAATATTACCAGCTACACTCTAAAAACTGGTGTATCTAAAACGCTAAAAACCTGGTTGTATTTAGCATAATTATGTATACTGTTAGGATGCATCTCAAGTTCACGTGATGTGCGTCCAAAAATTTAATATGTATCTAAAACGCAATGAAAGTACATCTTAAGCGTATCCCCCAGTCCAACATGCGCTTTAATGCTTCAAGAGGGTTGACATATAAAATGTTGGAATGTTTCGAAATTTTTAAAATATAAAATTTGGGAATGCTTTGAAATTTTTAAAATATGAACTTTTAAAAGGCTTACAAAATGTCAAAAGAAATTTTGAAAAATGTCAAAATTACCTTGGTTAGAAATGTAAAAAAAATGTCAAAATTAATAGTTTTGAAAAATGTTAAAATAGGTAAGAAATTTGAAAAAATATGTCAAAATAGGTAAGAAATTTGAAAAAATATGTCAAAATAGGTAAAAAATTTGAAAAAATATCAGAATAAAAAAATGAAAAATGTCAAAAAAAAATTTGAGAGTTCAAATTGTTGCAATAGGAAACCTCACAGTCCAAGATGCCTTTTTAATGCGTTTAGATGATCTTTTTCCTATTTTAAGATCATATAGTTTTTACTGTGAACTAACCACGACGCAACGCTTTGAGACTACCTACATATTTTGAAGGTATTCCTTATTTTATTGCGCATTTAGTTTGTGGGTAGATGGACGTGTGTTTAAGTAAGGTAGAGAGTGGAGTGAGGTAAGTTATACGACTTTCCCTTGCAATTGAGGGTATCAATGTTGATTTTGTGGTACAGCATAGGTGGCTAATGTTAATGTACAGTAGTTGTGCAGTCAGTGGGCTGATTGTTAGGCAATGGGAGGCAAAAGGCACACAAGGGAAGGCACACGCCTCGCGAGAAAGGAGTGAGAGAGAAGACCAAGTGAAAGAATCAGGACAAGGATCGATGAGAAAACCGAGATAGTGTATGATGAAATATGTGGCGGATGAAGATGAAATGAACCCACGAGCCTTCAACTCCAACTCCTACATCTATATATGCTCCAACACTACACATGAATGCGTGGATGCTACAGAGCATGAAGAGAATTTGATTGAATTTATTATACAAATTTGAATTGCGATTTCATTCTAATCAAAGGATGGTTGATTATGAGCAATCTACCTTTTTTATCTGCTTCAATGCCTCACTCTCTCAAGTATCCACAAGTACCTTCGTGTACTCCAAATACGTATCCGTGTATACTCTAGTGTTAGGTAATTCTCCCAGGCCTATCTGTAGTGGTACATGGAAACTGTAC
>JAAXYX010001625.1:0-21696 GCA_036851915.1 Ptenothrix huangshanensis | reverse complement strand
GTAGCCTATATCCAATTACTAATAATGTACCGTAATTTCGAAACTTCATTGAGCAACCCGTGTGCCATAGGCTACTAGTCTGAGAGCACCAGACGGCATTAATAATTATACAAAATGCGATTAGGTTTCTGACGTACAAGATGCACTTTTTCTGTTTTAAGATTCTTTAGTTTTTACAGTGTACTTGTTCTTGTAACTTTTACGCAGGCTATAATTCTTGAGAAATAATCATGTCCAGATGATTCCATCCATGTCAAACTTGATGCTTTCTAATAAAAGGGGGTCAAAGGACGTGATTTTTTCTACATGCTGCATTGGTTTGGTTCCTACGTAACGCTTACATGTATCTCTATGCAATCAAATACATACATGTACTCATCTGTATGTAATTACATAGAAAATTATACAGTTTCTTTTTCCATCGTGTTGCCGATATAAGACATACATAATTAATACATACAGTAGGCAACACTATTTTGTGCTTGTAGTAGTATAAGTTTGAGTGGAAATAGTGGAGTAATTATGATAGTTAGAAATGCATTCCACATAAGTAATTAGGGATGTCAACAAGCACAAGCATAATACAGATTATAGACAAGTTGACTCAAATCACCGTGACCATAGTTTTCGCGTACCGACATTCTTTATTTGTAACTGCCACACGTAATTATAATAAAAATACTACGTGGAAACAATCAGGATTTTTAGGAAAATGAGTCAGCTCAAGCTAACCCATTGTCTCACCAAACCACGTCTCACCACACTATTAATAATAATAATAATTATTGTTAAATTCCAATAAATAATGAAAAGTAAGTATTCATTAACGCAAGAAAAATCGTAAAATATTATAAGGGAAAATCAATTAAATAGTAGTAAAGAGAAGAGTGGAGCCGCCAAAAAAAATTTGAATTCAGAATCAATTCAATGCCTATTACTAATAAATGGTAAATGTTGTTTACACTCAAAATGACGATAACCATTTAAGTCGAAATTGAATGGAAATCTTATAATATGGGACGGGACAACGTCAACGACAATCACAACGATATGTACATCGACGAGACGAGAACAAGAATGACTGACGTTTTACAGAAACCCTTGTTTTTTGCATTTGCATTGAAGCTTTTGAGCTTTTAGTACCTACGGCTTTTAGTATTGAGGAAAAAAATATATGTAATAATATAAAACATACTGACTTTTTGTTTACTGTGTTGTGTTACTTGTCTTCCGTTGAGCAAGTTAAGTTGGACTTGGACTTGGAATTTGTTGGTTGGTGTTGGTTATAATAATATATTATGCTATAAAAATGGTTTAAAAAACCAATGCTTGAATGTCTTTGTATATAACCGGTTTTATGACTCAGCTTCCTATCAATTTCACTCCTTTCGTGCAAACAAATAGCTTGTTTAAGCTGACAAATTGTTCTGTTATTTGACGATAAAATAACTTGGAAATAGGTAAACTGTTGGCGTGAATTTATTGATTTTTTCCTACATTTTTATTTTTTTCAAGATTCATTGCTCCAGGTTTTTTTCTTGTATGCTCTTTCTTCTACGTAATAACAAAATACAGTACAGTTAAGTCCATAGTGAATACAGTATATGTAAGTGTCAACTTAATCTGATCATTACCTAGTAATGTTATGGTTAACGTTACATTATCTCACGTTATTTTTTCTCCGCTACAACATCCTTACATTGAAACAGACAGAGAAGTCGTGAAATCTAAATAAAAATACATGTATGCAGTAAATGAGTAAATGTTTAAGATTGAATTCATCAATTAATTTTTTGTGCTAAAATACCTTGGCCTTATGATTATGATTGATTTTCAAACTTTTCATATATTCTCTTGTCATTTGAAATTTTATTTTCTTGCATAGCTTAATAACTACTGCTATAACTATAAAGTAAAATCAAATGAAATGGAATAAAAAGTTGGACGATATAATTAAAATGATTTTCAGCTCTTTGATAATGTGATTATAACTGTAGATGCTTTAGCAGACTGACGATGAAAAGAATTGTCACGTCAAGTCAAAGTCACCTGTCATCGTTCAAAGAAGGAATAGCTAATTGCTTTGAAATTAAATTTGTGGGATATTTCATCATTAAGGTAGGCAGTAATAAATTAATTAAATAATCATTCTTTGGGAAAAAGTTTCCCAAAGAATTCCATAGACATGAGTACATAGGTATGTATGTAGGTACAGTACACAGTAAAAAATGATAATCTTATTTTGAAGTCCCTCAATCTGCTTTAAGATTTGTAAGAGATTACTAATAAATTAGAGATTTTCATTTGGGGGAGTGTACCTCGAGTCAGAAAGTCTCCAAGCCCCAAAGCCTCAAAGCCTCCAAAGTTTCAAAACAATAAAATAAGTAAAGGCAATATTAATATTGTAGTGTCATACTCATTGAGATAATGGCACAGGCGATCATTCTTTATTACGGCGTGTTGTCTCATATTATTCTCTTGGTCCTAGCTACAATAAATTCATGCTCATATTTATTCATATCTTTACCTTCAGGATCTGAAATTTGGAACATTTGCATACATTGACATCCATCATGATCATATTCACATTGCTCATTTCATTTCACTGCATTTCATTTCATTATTCCATCTCATTTCACAAAGTTTCGCATTGAATTTGACTTGAATCTGATTCTTATCCTTCTACTGATAGCGATAGCCAATAACGAGAACGACATCGACAACGAAAAGGAAAACGACAACGGCATACTGTGTCTGTCTTAGGCTGGAAAATATCAGCTAAGAAAAGAAATAATCGTTAATTGCATGCAATCTCAATGAAACGAGACTCTTGAATTTTATAATGGAAATTATCCTAATGATTGATTATCGGAAACAATGGAAACATGTATGAAGTAATTCCAATGCAATTTATTAATAGTTGAGATTTTTTTGTGGTGTAACGTGTAACCCTTCGTGGTATAGACAGAGTCAAGGTGGTATATATCCTTATAGTTGTATTCGTATTGTGTATTCCATAGTCATCGCAATCCTGTAGGTAATGATAATACAGTAATAATAAATACGTTGGTTTGGTAGGAACCTGCCTCCATAGCTCCTAGTGATCATGTGAGGTAACACCCCGTCACGTAGCAGTAGTAATGACAAAAGCAATGGCAATAGCAATATCAATAGAAACAACGATAGCACTGGTGATAGTAATGGTAATGCTAATAGTACATAGTTTAGTAACCTGCAGTAGTCAGTAGTTTATTGCCTCGTGGATTGGGATTGTGGATTCTCTGCGTTTCCTTTAACACTTGCGTTCTCTTGTCTTCTCTTCTCCTACACTACACTACACTCCCTTTGACTTTGGGTGCGTGCGTATTAGTATCATGCTCCTTAAATTAATGGCTTGCAAAATTAATTTTTATTTCATACCAACCAAGCACTTATAGTTAGTTAGTACCACTACCACATACAACTACAACTACAAATACAAATACAAATACGAATACGAGTACAAATACAAATACAAATACAAATTCAAAGAGCAAAAGCACGAACCAGAACTAGAAAAGAGTCACATCGTAGGAACGTATGCAGTTGAGGTTGATATTTATTAGTGGTTGATAGTTGATTGATACCTACAGAGGTACACAGAATCCAACGCAATGCATTCCAATCCTCAAGTTTTACACACATAAAAGCACGTGATTCCACACACCAAATTCCCAAAAGCAAAAGTCAATGTGACTTGAAACGCATTATGTAGGTATGTATAAACTTTGGAGATAGGTGAGATAGGAAAAATGATTTGATTTGGTTCTAGAATAAAATGTAGTACAGTGTATTGTAATATGTCATGCCTTACCCTTCGTTGCCCTTATATTTACCGAGATAGATTAGTGATTTCCAAATCAAAATAACTTTATTAAAACGTAACTATTCAGCCATTCAACGATACGATACGTGTAATTATACCCTGAAATGATTTATCTCTCAAGTAAGTAGTCGTCGTTCTTTCTTTCTGTAGAATTGAATTGACTCTGTAGGTAGGTACCTACTACATAGTATGTATGTATGTCTATAATATACAAAGGTAAATTATATCGGTAAATGTTTGTTTGTTGTCTGTACTGTACACATTGTATAACTATACAATGTAATGTAATGTAAAGTGATGTGATGCGATGGGATGTGATGCGAAAGATATGTGAGTTCTCTTTCTATGTGATCAGTGCCGATGTTTTTTTGCTACATACCTGCACTAAATTATGTGTAAACTGTGGACGTGAACAACCGTGCCCTATGATAAGACAAAGCTAATAGTGCTTCAAATTAATATGAAGGCTTTGCCTCGCTTTGTTTTCAAAAAGGAATCATTATGCTGTGAGTAATTCATAGCAAAAGGAGCAGCATCAGAAGCACAGACACAGGCACAGTACAGTGCAGTGTTCTCATTTTCCTCATCAAATCTTTTTCAGCTTGAGTGTCAAACACAGTGTTTTCTATACTACCATATTACCTAAGTAGGTAGATGCCATGATTATGATTACCAATACCAATACCAATCGAATGTACATATGTGCATGTGCATATGCAAACTGCAAAGGTACGTTGGACAAATTGCTTGAGAGTAGAGGCAAATTGCAGAGAGCAGAGTCGAGTATAGCGTTATAAAGAATTATGATTTGGGTATGGACTTATGAACGAGGAATTTTGCCTTTCTTTCCATTAAGTTTCTTTCTCCCTTCTTGGTCTTTAGCACACCTTTCAACATCCAAGGCTGTCAATATAATTACAAAGTCGTCAATTCCTCGTTTATCTATCTGTTGAGGTAACTCTTCATTTTCCTGTCAATAGTGTTTGACTCAAAAAATTAATTGTGAATAGAGGGGCTTGTGTATCAAGTTATTAAATTTATTTGTGTAAGGGTAAGCTACAGCAATCTGTCTCGAATTATGTTCGCGTCTCGTCTCGCTAAGCTAACCTACGAGTAGGTACTTATGTAGGTACTTTACAATGCAATCTACAATGCAATTCATGTAGGTATTTACCACACGTTTTACGACGCTCACGCTCCTAGTCATCAGATCAGAACAATTAGTTTGCACCAGTTTTCCACACAGTTTATTTGCTTACAAATTAATAAGAAGCCGCAGGGATAATTTTGTCTCACAAGTACACTGTCTCAGACATGAAACAGAACCAAAGCCATAGCGACGAAGTTTAGGATCGGCATTCACATCCACGTCCACATCCACATCAGCTCTTTTCACATCCTAACATCATCTATTCTCTAACTCTACACATACCTATTAGCTCTTACTTATGGGTACCTTATATTAAAAGTAAATTACTATCCACCTATAATTACACAGGGTAAGGGTAGACAATGTTTTACTACACTTTTCCAACTTTCCTTTACCATCCAATGCAATGCAATACCAAACCACGTAATGCTCTTTTATCTTCGCTTTTATCCCCACACCTGAAGTCGGAATATATGAGTAGATATCCAAAAGAATTACGTGTATATTCCTACCTATCTACCTACCTACATAAGTAGAATGACTGAGTAAACGGCCAAGTTGCGGGATCATTTCAATGTCAATAATTGATAAACGATGACTCGGTAGTCTATGTTCACAGAATGTAAAAACTTGTAATCTGGTCGTAGTGTAAAAATCACTTTTCATTTAACCACTTAATTTATGAGCTTAAAATGGAAATAAAAAAAAATCCAAAATGAAGTTATGAAAGTACATAGGAAGATTTCCCAAATGAAAAGTGTTTCAATTTCCCTTCTATCATTCAAATACAACCAAGACCAAGAACCAAGACACCAAGACACCAAGTGGAAGCTATCATCAGAATGAGATTGAGATTGAGAATAAGAATCAGAGTAGACAAACTTTAGTCACTTTAATCAATTGCCTTGCTCAATGGCTATTATATAGTTATGTACATCGTCAGTCTATTCTGTCCTCATGAAAATGAGGACTGTGTACATACAAAAGGTATGTATGTACCTCGACCGGCGTACGCCTTTGTTATTATTCTTGTTGTTAGCCTTGGTCTTGGTGAGGGTTAATCTTGCTACGGGACTAACGTTGTGTACATACTTAAGCGTATCCTATGTATCTGTATATTATGTACCTATGGTAGCGATCGCAAGATCCTTACGCAACATTCATCGCCGATGATCAATACATTATTATGTCAGTGCGCTCTTGATCTAAATTTTATAAACATTAAACTCCCAAAAATCAGATAGTCATTATTCATTCGCAGCCAATGAAAATTATCTGTAACAAGTAAATCAATAGACAATAAATCAGAACGCAATTAATTGCATAAAAACTGAAATACCTAATTCGATTGATTAAAAGTTGAAAGAATTTGTCGCTTGTATTAATTATTCCTTCTCACTAATGTGATTAATAATGATGAAGGTACAAAAAAAGTGCATTTTGCATTCCTTATTTCACTTTGATAGTGTGAGTTGGACTTGGACTTTAAGACCATGAGAATTGGGTGAGCTCCATCTTCTCAAAACTTTCAATAAATTAAATTCCTAATTAACTTTTAAATCAAAGGGAACTTGAAGGTTAGCATGGCACTGTCATGTGAGATGTGAGCGAATAAACACTCGCCACATTCATCTGTCAAAGTTTCCTATACTTATGTCTATATGTATAATGGTCAGTTGACATGACATTGGCAAAATAGGAATACGCGACAGCGACAGCACAACACACACTGCCCTGTGCCCAGCAAACACATTTCATTTTCTCCCATCCCATTATGTACATATTGTTAATGTTGTTATTATTTTCATCATTATTATTAGACCTACATACTAGCTGCAGAGAAATAATAATTTCAAGGGGTAATAATAGGATGTACTAATATGCTATGAAGAGACGGAGGAGAGATGGAGGTGGTGATGGTGATGGTGATGTGAATACAAATGTGATGAACTCCAGTCAAAGAGAGAGAGAGAGAGAGAGAGAGAGAGAGAGATGAGGCAGGGTATCTGTGGAGGGACGAAAATAATTCAAGATTTGTGTATTGGGTGGTTTAAGTGTTACTTAAAAGCAGAGGATTCTCGGGGTGGCCCTTGAGGAAGAGTTAACGAAATCGCTAATGAAAGACCAAGAGGAACCTCCGTGACTCTCGCACACCTGTGTGTAAAAAACTCTTCTTTTTATGATAATTCTCTTTGCCAGTTATTGTTGTTTAACGACTCTGGAAATGAATTTCCTTTTACGACTTCCATATATATTCTGTTTGTGTTGACTGGCTCTGGCTCTGGCTCTGGTTCTGGTTCTGGTTCTAGTACTGGTACGGTACGGGTAAATGGTAACCAAACCAAACCAAACCACCTTACAGATTAGATAGTTCGCACTCTGTGTATGTATGTACATATATCTCGATCCTATACGCTATGCCTATATATAAAACGATACAAGATACCTACTTTACTAATAGAAGGCAAAACAAGAGTAACCGTACAGTGTACAGGAGAGTTGAGCTTATTCTTAGTTCATGTTCACAATACCTCAGTCAATGTCAGTAGAATTCAATGTTCTTCCACTTCCAACCGAAACTTCATCCATTCCATGGCCCGTCATTTTTAACTTGTCTATTTTCATTCCTATTTATTCCCAAACACTTGGCCTGGCCTGGTCTGGTCTGGTCTGGTCTTCTTCTGACTTTCGGTTTCAATTTAATGCCCTATTACTTATTACTTTTAACTGCGGAATAATGCATTATTCACTTTATACACAGGTAAGTCGTACTTATGGAACATATTAAATACGTGCGAGTTAATCTAAAGTCTTAAATAGCAAAAGTCGCAAATCACCACCACACTTGATTTTTATACACTTTGACTCTGATGCTACCCATGGGAATTGCAAGTGTGGTGTAGTTACGTGGTACATTCGGTGAAATGAGAGTGAAGAAAATATCAGTTAGGCACTATTTAAGATTTTGGGTTGGATGTATGTACACCTTAAAAAGTGGGACATCTAAAGCATCAAAAACTAAAGTTCATTCATCACTTCTGTTCTGCACTTGAAATGTATTTTAACTACACTAAATACCAGTAGATTTTTACGTTGTAGATGCATTTTTTCCTGTTTTAAGATTCTTTAGCTTTTACAGTGTACCTACTAATACTTTACAATGCAGCAATTAAAATCAGACCCACCACAGCACAGATCATTAATTCTCACACTCAATATTACAATACCCAATTTTTCTAAAATGCATAGAAAAAAGGTAGTTTACACTTACACAATATTCGGATCACCCCACTAATGGAATTTAGTATTTGTAACGAAATTCTCATTTCATTTTATTTTCATTCTTACGATTACCTTCTTGAGCCCGAAACACAGGTGATGTTGAAAAAGTTAAAATTTGCAACATGAATTCACATGGAAAGGCAATCGTGAAATTTTCTAATCTACTGATAGACCCCTTTGCTAAATAAAGGTGCCTATTAGCATGTACATAGGTACAGATATTATGTGTAGGTACGTTCGTGTGACTGTACCTATTGTTTCCCACTTGCCAGTCACAGCGACAGCCACAAGCGTAGCACTAATAAATGCTACGTCAGTCATAAATATTGAGACAAACGTAACGCATACTCCTATTCATAACCCTTTGCCAAGTTCCACATTAATATTACACCTGAGCTCACCAATATTTAGAATATCGTAATCTCGGTTTCATTCCATGAATGGTCACATTCAACATCAACTTCAACTTCAACTTGGGTATCTATATTCGTACTTCGACAAGGGTCCTGTCTCCTCTGCACCCCGTGTGAAAGGGTGGAAGAATTACTGTGGCATGGCTATGGCTATTGCTATTGCTTTTGCAAAAACGGTGCATGTGGAGTGTAAATAAGATACTGTAGGTAGATGCTGTACATCATATATCAAGTTAAGTGTGGAAAAATCTCTCGACATGTGAGGCATTGTGATTGTGATACTGAAGATCCTCTGGGATGCGAACATTGGTACGTGTATGCAGCCGTTGTGGCACAACGGACGACCTTTGTTGACCACATAAAATTTCATTTTTCCTAACAGATACTTCCCATTTGTACACCATTACCTTTTAATACTGAAACATCAAACCTATTTTTCTAAATCCTTTTCGTGAGAATTTATTACTGTATCTTCAATCTGCATTAAACAATGGATGAGGATTTGTCGTTCTGGTTCTGGTTCTGGTTCTCGTTGTCGTTGTCGTTGTCGTACAAATAAAATACAAATGCTATTGATGCGTATGCGTATGTACATATGTGCTTTTGATTTGCTCTGGCACTCTTGTAGTTCAACCCAGAGTCAGAGTAATAAGTACTCAAAGTAAGTCTTTCTTCTAGCACGTTTGTAGGTAGTTGAGAATATGATTGTTTTATGGACTCTCAGTCGACACTGACACTGACTCTGACAGTTCATCCATGCCCGTATCATCCTTATTATGTACCTACGTAGTTGTGTGTTCGATTTCGATCATGATGAAAATATGAATGTTCCTCTGCATTCTGCTGTTGTTATTGCTGTTACTCTTGTCGTACTGAATAGCTGACGTGGGAACATTTTTAACTATCCAAATGAAACTGTAACAAAACATGGTGTACACTGTAAAAATAGGAGTATTTAAAAAGTCATAAAAGCCTACGGGCATTTAGTATAATTAGGAATGCAGTTAGGATGCATCTCAAATTTAAGTAAAGTACATAGATCTAAATCTCACCTCGCAGTCCAAGATGCTTTTTTAATTCAGTTCTGATTCACTGATGTTTAAAAGTTGCTAAAATAGGGAATTTTGAAACGGTTAAAAATGGTTGAAATAAGAAATTTTGAAACGCTTGAACATTTTTGAAATAACAAATTTTGAATCGGGTTAAAAATTGCTGAAATGAGAAATTTTGAAACTGTTAAAAATTGTTCAAATAAGAAATTTTGGGACCGTTGAAAATTGTTAAAACAAGAAATTTTGAAACGGTCAAAAATTATTGAAATATGAAATTTCGAAACGGTTAAAAATGGTTGCAATATGAATTGAAGCTGTTGAAATATGAAATTTTGAAGCGGTTAAAAATTGTTGAAATAAGAAATTTCGAGACCGTTCAAAATTGTTGAAACAAGAAATTTTAAACTGATTAAAAATCGTTGAAATAAGAAATATTGAGGCGGTATGCAAAATTTCCTGTTTTTTCAACAAAATTGAAAAGTATCAAAGGGTATTCCTTCATTTAAATGTTGCATGTAAAATCTCATAAGAAAAGGGTTTTGTAAAGCTAAAACCAAAAATGAGAACAAATTCCTTTCCTGATCCGACTGGTAGAAGTACATACGTAAAATGACACCCCATTTTGCTAAGGCATATTTATTTTATTTCAATTCCTTTTTCCTTTCTGACAGTTAAAAAAGGTCCCACGTGAGATCCGATAGGAAATGATGAGTTTAACACATTAAGAGATTTGAGAGTGCAAAAGTAAAAAGTATTCATTGGCTCCATTTAGCACTACTAATACTCATTCTGACACTGATACATATCGATCATTTAAACAGAAAGAAAGCTTATATGTAGACGAGGACAAGGATCCGATCCGATACAGTATCAACATGCAGATATGAAATGTGCACCAAAAACTATTACAATTACTATATTATCTATACATTGCTGTTACTAGTACCATTTTCCTACATAAGTGCTCATCCCAATAGTAATCGCAATCGCAATTGAAAGCAAGGCTACAAGGATAGGTAATGCAAAACACCAAGGAAAAGGGAGGGAGAGAGGGATGCTCCGATATAAAATAAAATGCATATGGATATGAATTCCTATATCAGTATATATACTTACCTACATCCAGTTTCTACTCTACCTATAATACTAATAAAAGGAGGAATTTAACAATCCATTTTGATTTAATGGGTTGTCCAAGTCTATGGTAAGCTACGGGAAGTAAAGCAAAGTTGAAATGGCTCACACTCACCACAGACACAGACACAGACACAGACTACAGTGAAATATGAAATGTGACTTTTTAATGGTTAATGAGTCCCATGTCTTACAATAATTCTTATGATGATTCCCTTCAGCTTTTTCTCTTTCCTCTTCTTTCTCCTGCTTAAAAATGAAAACTCGAGTTTTTGATACGTCTTTTTTATTTTGTCCTTTTAAATGTTTACAGTAATTTTTATGACAACAACTCCTCCGTAATTTGTGGTTGTACGTTCATCGTATAAAGTGACGAGATATGGATGTGAAATTGTTGAATTGAATGCGGCCGTATAATTATTTGGATTTGAATTTGAATTTGAATTTGACATCAAATGTTGAATTGAATTGGGATTATCTGTAAGAAGAATGCTTGAAAGGTAGAAAGAAAGCATAAACCTTTTATTGTATTTATTTTCTTTGATTTAATAGACTTGATTCGTTTCTGCTGGATTATTCCCTTCTTCACAACTACAATTTACGTTTACGCGAAGCAAGTCACAGTCACAAGCAAGAAGAAAACAACAAGAACAAGAACAAGAACTCATGTACCTCCATTACATTTATTACATCGCACCGGTTATTGAGGTAAATCCATTATTCTAATTCTAATTCCCACATGCTCTTTGTCCACTCCATAGAATTGAATTGAATTCCATGCATTGCATTGCATTATATACCAGTAACTACCACTTCTAATAGTCATATGCATAGTCATACGAGGAGCATCATTCTTCCAACTTCCTTTAAATAAACAGAAAGACATGAAAGTCGAAAAAAATCTATTATTTATTTCCTAGATACTGGTTGATTTTTATGAACCCTTTAATAACTGGTTGATTTTATAGATATTCATTTCCTTTTGAATGCCCACCTACCTAAGTATGTACCTAGCTATTAGTATTTTCTACCCACCATCATAAGTACTTTTTGGAGGTGGATCAGTAAAATATTAAATTTTAGACTCAAGACTGTAAGCATAGCTATAGGGATAGGAATATTATCTCTGTATCTCTACATGCCTACCAATGTATGCTTCCCGTATGTCACGTCAAGTCAAGCCAAGCCAAGCCAAGTCAAGTCAGCCCTCAGCACGTGAAATAGAAATACCATAGAAGTGTACGAGGGAAATGCTGAATTGCTGTGTAACGGTTAAGGGAATTTATATTTTTTTTGCCTGCTCTGTTCGGTGTTCAGGTTCATGTTCATGTTCATCCCACTAAAATTGACTAATTTATATCTTCCACGCTAAAACCTGCAAGAAAAGAACACAAGTACCCAATAGGTATATAGGTTTATTATATTACCTCCTGTAACCATGTCACACTTCCTTATTTTTTCAACCACCTACCAAAGCCTATGTACATACAATTCAATTAATGTCGCATCAAAACTACAAGCACATTGGAGTCAATAAATTAGTAAAAATTTTGTAAAAATATGCAATTTAATATCCACTCTTGTGAAAAAAACTGTTTTACTCTATACTGGCGTTGGCTTTGGTTCTGGTTCTGGTTGGAGTTTTGAGACAACAGGGCAAAGAGGAAAAAATGAAGTACAGTTGTGACTGTGACTGTGACTGTGACTGTGGCAATGGCAATGGCAGTTTATTCCTCCGGAACATTACTCATATATAATAAAGTACCTTGTGAATTATACCGTATACCTACTAAATAAATATCTGTATGTCTATACTTGTGTAGGTATATTCGATGCGACATATGGCTCAAAAAGAATCCTTACACATTTGCAATTTATGATTTACGATTAATGCATTTAATGTTTGGAGTTTTGGATTTGGATTTGGATTAAAATTGAAAATCCTGATAGGAGCGAACGAACGAAGCGATGCGATGCGATGGATGGATGCTTTGAAGGGAGTAGGGGATGGTTGTATTATATTCTGTAGTTGTAGTTGTCGGTGGTTGTAATTTTATCGGAAATCTCAATGAAAATGATAAGTTCCATCTAAAAAATGGATATTTTAAATTTGGATGGATTCAATGAAGTGAAGGGATGTGATTTTTTGTCAGGTTTCTCACTGTGTCAGCAGACTTAAGTGAAGAGAAGGGTTTATTTTTATACCGTACAACAATCCATACGAAGCAAAGCAAGGCAAGGCAAGGCAAGGCAAACTATGCCATGCAAGGGATTGGGATTGAGAAAGGGTTGAATCTAAAAACTTTGAAATTGAAAAACTAAAAAGGTGTAAAAACGCACATCTGCTGTGCTCTGTTGCCCATGACCATAGTAAACATTGCTTGTACATAGCATCTACTTCCAATAACCCTCGTGTACATATCTACCTCGTTCTTTTCCTCTTGTATAGGTACATACACATAAGTCTAAACACTAACTTTCACATATGCATTCTCTGTGTTATACATTGCCCACATTCATATTTAAAATGCAATGTCTATTCACTGACTCAGGCTTCAATAATCAAAGTGTAGAAAATACAGAATCATCATGGAATTACTGTGTATTTGGAGAGACGGAGCTACCTTATACATAGTACTAGCGTAATAAAGTAAAAAGTAGGTACATAGCATAGGAGTAAGCGTAAAAGGAAAAGTGCCCGCATACAGCATTCATTTGATTTGACTAGTGTAGGTCCAGTTATAATTTGTATGCACGTAGGTAGGCACACAACAGTGCTAACAATAAGTGTGAATGCTTTACTTCTACGGCTGCTTCGTCGACTGCTTTCCCTAATCGAAGTGGAAACTTCAATTCCGCTTCCAAATACCTAATAGGTATATTACCTACTTATGTATATCCGTACTTAAAATATGTACCTATCTAGCATTTCAGCTGGTCTACGTCTACAGTCTACAGTCACAGTCTATGTACACTACACTGACGTAACTCACAATATTCCTTCCTAGTGCTCGTAGTGATCGGGAGTGTGAGTAATAACCAGGCACATTTTATTATTATGAGAAATATGCAGCGATGGTTTGGCCATGCCATGCCATGCCATGCCATGCAAGACACACAAGGAGTTTTGAACCAATATTTTATATAAAAATATATATCCGTAATCCTTCCTTTTTCACTTTGTGTAAATTGAAGAGACAGAATGCTGTTGGTTTTGGCTGTCTGTGTGGTGTGGAGTTTGTGTGTGGATAGGGGAAACTGACATAAAAATAAAATACGGACAACGGACGTGATCCACCTAAGGATTGCACTCGGTGTATGTGCTTACTACTTATTATTACTGTACCTATAGTCTACCCCCTCTCCTTCCACCACACTCTTCAGTTCCCGATTCCAACACTCCAGCTTTGTATGTATGTACCTATGTACACACATGTGGGGAAGAAGAGATAAAGAAAGACACGGACAATATGTTGGATTTGGATCTGGATTTGGATTCGGATTGGGATTCAAGTTGGAAGCAGTACAAGTACAAGGCAGCATATGAGCATGAGTATGAGCATTATGATTATCATTATTATTATCATTATTGCTGAAACCGAAGATCTGATTCCGATCCGATCCTTGAATTGATTAAATTCTGTATTAATAAAACACCTTTGAGGGAATAGAGAGAGATATTTGAATGTGGAGAACACACAGCTGAAACTGAGGTAGGTATACAAATGTATGTAGTATGTATGTATGTATGTAGGTAGGTGCTTTTGTGACCATATTAAATGATTTGGTATGAAAGGTTGCCTCTACATTAGAGAGTATTACGATGGAAAAGTGACTTTTTTATTGGACTCCGTTTCCTCTTCCTCTAGATTTCTAAGAGAAAGAAAGAGCCCAAAAGGACAGACAGACAGAACGCAGCATGGAATAAGAGGAGGGTGAGACATTACTCTATACCTACTTATTCTCCTCTATTTACAAATACACACACACACACATCCAAACCAAAGCAATGCAATGCAATGCAACGTAATGCAATGTAATGTAATGCAATGCAAAGGAAAGAAAGGACGAAAGAAAGACTGGGTGAGATTATATTCTGGTTAAAAAAATGGAAATGAAAAAAAGAGTTGGGAAAGAAGAGCTAAAAAATTTGTCGCATAAGTTCGCAATAAATTCAGTGGGTTAAGAATGGGAACCCGCAGACTTCCCGCTGTTTATTTTGTCGGTTTTGAGTTTTTCACCAGACTTGACTTGTCATAGTAGTTTGTGGGACTGAGACTGAGACTGAGAGACTGCAGTGTGTGTTATTCACCATCCACACAACACAACACAAGTGAGCAGATATTGAGTCTGGCCTCTGTCTGGCTCAAACCTTATAACAATACGGAGGTACAGTTCACTCTATTCTATAGCTATGCTACTACTGTAGCCAAGCCACAGCCACAGTCTTTGCCATTGCCATCCGGATCACACACTATCTCTCTCTCTCTCTCTCTCCCTCTCTGCACACTGTCACCATCACCATCACTATCACTATCTGTGCGGTAAGGTTGCCGCGTTAAATCTAAAGCACTATTGATGGGATTTCTTGCACTGTACTCTCCCCATATCTCTATCTCTACTGGGCTTTACTTTACTTTACTTTACTTCATTTTACTGCACTTCCACTTTGACTTTGACTTTGACAAGAGTTCAGGTTCAAAGGAGTTGAGAGCTGGAAGTAAGAAACAAGACGATATACCCATGTACTACTACTACACTACTACACATACGTCAGCAGTTTGACATTGACCTTTCCCTTTAAGTGGTTTGGTTTTCAGAGTGAGAGACGAACGACGAGTGGAGGAGCATCAAGTGCTCACTCTGCATAGGTATGTGCGAGGGTAATTTATGAGTACGAAAAGACTGTGAAAAAACTTTTGCCCTGACTGAAAATCAGGGAAAAAGACACGAAAAAGATATTAAAAAGATTTGGACAATATATCGCTTCAACACTTGCTTTTGTCGACCTCAAAGTCATTCCAGTGCTTTCCCCCTGTGCTCTACCTTCTTCAGTATTTTCCTATACTATACTATACTATACTATACTACAGTATGTGGGTACATTATTATCATTCCCTTTATTACTGTAAATCTGTAAATACTATGGGTACTTCTCTTTGCGACAACATGAGACGATAATGTGTCCTATTTTACATCTTCCCTCATAAATTTCTCCCCGCAATGAACTTTCCTCATTTTCCTATCATTTACTTTTATTTATTTTGTCACACTCGACGTCCGGCAGCATTACAGTTTCACACTCTACCTAACTAACTACATAACAAGGTACCCATGGTTTGGAATGATTACAATTGGAAATTGAATTCCATGCCTAACACCCATTTCCGGACCTCACTTGTGGGATCTTACTTCAATCCTCGTATGTTCTTATATGTACATAATATGATTTTTTGGTACTGATTTTTCTTCCAAAATGCCAAGGATTTTACAGTTATTTGCACGAGGGCCCTTTTCTTCTTGGAAGAAATTCATAACCTCCTAAATCGTTACTGATGGAAAGAATTTCCCTTGGCGTTTCTGACGGGAACGTATGAATAGGATCGTGTTTTCCAAGCGCAACAAACAATAAATATCGTTATATAAAACGTCATTCAACAAGTAAAAATTGAAAATAAATCGGCGATCATGATCAGGTCCAGACCAGACTAGAATGCAAAGCACTGTGGTATGGTATGGTATGATATGGTTTGACTTGACTAGTCTACGTCACGAATGGAGAAAATGATACGATGAAATATAATAGAAATATGATGTGAGGAACAGTGGGGATTTGTTGACTATGAATATTTGTCTTGATTTCCCAAGTACACCCTCAGCCATTGCATTGCAACAAGAAATATAATGGGATGGAACAGATACATAGGTAGGTAGGCAACTCCACATTACATTACATTGCATTGCATTGCATTGCATTGCATTGCATTGCTTCCTTTCGATTTGGATTTGGATTTGGATGAGATAAAAAGGCAAGAGTTGAAAAAAAGAACAAGTGATCTGTGATGTGAGACTGTTTGTATCTGTGGCTGTGACTGTTACCGTATTGATATCTGTCCGTATGGAGTTTACTTTAAGTCGATACTGGAAGGATACGGATGCTGGTCCTGGTCCTGGTTCTGGTCCTGTGTATTTCTGTGGCTGTGGCAATGACTTCAAATCCAAGTCCAAGTGGTACAAGTGGAAAAAGAGCGTTTACTGATGATACCCCTTGCTGTGAATGATCAGATGAAGTATGAGAGACCGTTCATCTTTGCTTTTTCGTTCAACTTGAACATTTTTTAACTTCAACTGTTGCCACTATGGATTTTTCGGAACCATGGGAAGTGATAGATGCACCCCGATTTATCTTCTGATATATTTAATCCTTTTTCGTTTTTCAAACAATTTCTCTTTCTATCTCTTTCTCATTCTCTCTCTCTCTCTCTCTCTCTCTCTCTCATGGCATGGCATTGCATGGCATGGCATGATGGCATGGTCGTAGAATTATCAGGGGAAAAAAGTGAAGCTTTCGACTTAAGAATGTCTTCATAGGGTTAGATTTTACACGTTGTCTTGTATTTCTATCACAGCTCGTCCTCATCCTCGTCCTCATCCTCATCCTCATCCTCATCCTACACACAACTCAACCTAACACTATCTGTAAGACACCGACGATACCTTCTTGACTGTTTTATACATGAATTCTGCTACTATTGTATACCACGACCTTAGAAATGTAAATGCTAATGTTGGAGCAAGTAGCTCTATTCACGTAATAAATTGAACAAGATGATCGTTGGATGGTTAATGGTTATTGAAAGGCATGGAAATGGGAAGAAAATATTATTTCCCCTTCCACCGTCGTCGTCCTATTTACCATTTTGTCAGTTGTTTTCCTGATTTTCTTGTCTCTGAGATATCGGTGCATTTATTATCGGCTCCTGAGTTTCCAGCTTTTCCCTCCAATACCAACGTCAACGTCAAAGTCAACGCCAACGCCAACGCCAGCCTCAAATCCAAATCCAAATCCAAATCCAGTCGAACAAACATACTCTACTTTGCATGGGAATTCTGTCCATGAGTTACTGACCCCATTCATTTCCAGCTTGGAAGGAGAATTACAGTGAGGCCAGAGCTCTACATAGTGCTGGTTTAGCCTTATCAATGGACTTCCTGTGTGTAAAAAATGGACACGTTAAACGCTACCCTCACATCACTGTACTTTTACATATAATATAAGGAAGATGAGGTAAACTTCTCTCTCTCTCTCTCTCTCTCTCTCTGTCCCTTTCTAATCGTGAATGTGGCTTGGTTTGGTTTGGTTTGGTTGGTAAGTCATCTTCAAGGTGGGCGGGTAATCAGATTGCTATTGCTACCCAGCACAATAAATACTTTTACCCTGTTCCCTACACCTACTGATAACAAATTGTAATCCTCACATAGGAATAAGTAATTAGGACATCGTGCCTCATTTTCCACAATTTCTGTCCACATTCAAATTCTATCGAATGAGTTTCCTGTGTAAACAAGACGAATGAAGGAAGTGAGAAATGATCGTCAGACTTTCCGTCGTCTTCAAATCTAACACTAAAAGCAGCCGTCGCGGTGGAGGCAATGTAATGAGTGACCAGCATTTTAGATAGGGCCGAAATACATATTACTGTTGCTGATTCTGGTGGTCCCGTCCGGGTTACTACCTTTGTATAAATACCTAGGTATAAGCATTGTGTTTTTAGCTTTTAACATAGGTAGGTCCATTGGTTTGGTAGGTAGAAAAGAAATAGCCCTAGCCCTAGCCCTAGCCCTAGCCCTAGCCAAAGGAACGTGAACGTCATCGGTCTAATTTATGTATCATTTTGTAGTGAAATTTAGAGAAAACATTTCTGGTGACTGATTAGATAAATGGTAATAATTTAAGTGATATTAAATGACCCAAAGAAATGTTTTCAAGACGACTCAGTGGTAAATGGTAAATGGGTTTAGTTGTGCGGAGTATGTAGTTATGTAGATCGTCTTTATGACTTCATTATATTATACCTATATTGCCTTGATATCTGTATGTGTATGTATATTACTACACACTGTGAATACATAATGCGCATGACGCCTGTCTCACAATCACAATGTAGGTATAAAGTATAAAGTCGAAAACCCACTGTTTCACATTCACAGACCAAGACCAAGACCAAGGCATAGTCCTATACTGTACTGTAGTCTTACTGTAGCTATAGAATAAAAAGGAGTATAAAGGAGAAAAATCAACTAAAAAATTGTAAAGTAAATAAAATGTGACCTTAAATTCTTTTGACTAAATTAATGGCTAAATTATAATTTTATTGGTGGGTGAGGATAGTTAGTTGGTCTCGAGCATCACTCTGCTCTGCTCTGGTCTGGCCTGGCCTGGCTCTCGCTCTGACTCTGGCACTGATACTGATGTTGATACTGATGTTGATGATGGTGCTGGTGCTGGTGCTGGTACTGACGCTGACTCTGACTGTGACTTTGACTGTGATGTGAGGTGAAGGAGAAAATAATAATATGATCCGGTCACAGAAGCCTACATTGGATTCGAGTTCAAGTGAATTGGATGGAGATGTATGTGTGTATCTGTATGCACATATGTAGTCCACACATGAGTACAGTGTATTATTATCTGCTCACTCGGATGCATTAGTATTAGTATTAGTAGTACAAAGTTGAAGACACAAGGAGAGAGAGAGAGTATTTTATTTTATATTTCTGTAGAGCATTTCGTATCGTATCGTATCGTTAAGTCAAAGCCATCAACAGGCTGTCTGTCATCTGTTAAATTTGGCTCGATGAATTTACCACGGCGGCAAGTCATTCTCAGATAAAATGCCATCCGTTTTTTCACAACTCTTACAGATATATACTCGTCTCTCTCGCTTTCGGTACCTACTCTACACCATTAGATTCGGCAATGCAATGCAAACCAGCTGCAGAGCCCATTTTCTATCGGATATCTACTTTTTTGTCGAAACGCTCATCCATAAACGAAGCGTGAAATGAATGGAATATTAAAGAATAGGTAGGTACCTACGTAGGTATAGTAAATGTGTTCCACTCTCCACTCAACTACATACACTCCGATGTCTTGTCTACAGCAAAAGTCTGCATGTTTTCTCTGTCCTGGTCCTGGGCATTATTATATTATTATCATCACCAAGTCTCTGTGCTGATGCCGAAGCTGAAGCCGAAGCCGAACTCATCGTCAGTTAGTTTCTCCACATAATAATTCTCCTCTGCTTGGTAAACAGATATGTCTATCAGCTTCATATCCTAATGCTCAATAAACCACCCAAACTTACTCCTACTCTATTAGATTTACTTACTACACTGGAATAACTGAAGAATCTTCAAACAGGAAAAATCTTATCTAAAGACTCTGAGACACGGTTTTTGGCAATTTCCATTTTTTTATTGTGCACTTTTTTTGAAAATTCCTATTGTTTAATTTTGTCGTTTTCAAACATTAATTTTTTATTTTGTACTTTTTGTAATCGATTTTTTCTTTTTTCTTAAAAGTTTTCAAATGTCTATTTTTCTTTTCTACACTTTTTGAAAACGCCAGTTTTTTTGTTTTTACATCATTTGAAAACGTCAATTTTTTATTGTTTTAAACTTTTTCAAAATTTCTGGTTTTTTATTTCTACGGTTTCTAGCGTAATTTTTTACTTTGTGGTTTTTCCAAATGACTTTTTTTCTTTTATTGGTTTTTCAAAACCTCATTTTTCCTTGTTATGCTTTTCAAAACGTCATCTATTTTTATTTTGTGGTTTTTCAAAACGTCCTTTTATTTTTTACTGTATTTTTTTTGTTACGTATAAACGTATTAAAAAAGCATTTGTGACTGCAACATGCGCTTTTATCAGTAGATACACTTGTTTGAAATTAAGATGCATTAAAACTGAGTTCATAATTACACTAATCGTAAATCTAAATAGTTTTCTGAAATTTTGGATGCACCAGTTTTTACGGTGTAGGGAATATACTTGATTCATGAGATTATGCATATTAGGGTAACACACAAGTATTCAAGTATTCAAGTAGCCTCCAAATGTGCACATCTCCATGGATTTATGCTTACTTACCTACTATACTGCCCTGAAAAGGTAAACGCTTTTTGGAAAAACCACCCTCTCCTTTCTTCCAGAACCAAATTGACTATGACTACGAGTACGAGTGCGACTACGACTACGACCCACTGTGTCTTATGACCCTCTCTCTACTGGCGAGCTGTAGCTCCACTTTTATTGCTCCTAGGCGTGCGACACATATTCTGCCTGGTAGTTACATATACATACACAATTACAAACGCGTCTCAGATTTAAATGTGTGCCCTATCTTGACTGGAGATTGAAGATCCCGACAGATATGAGAACGAAATGGGAGTAAGACGGAGAATACCAATGGCAATAGAGCAATAGGAAACCAAAGGAACGGCAACCTCAGTGGCAATGCGGGGATCTCGTTTGTTTAATTTTAATTTTCCTCATGCATGTAACCTTCCCGAAACAACTGCTATTATATTATGCACATTTAGATAAAAGAAGTGCTTTTCTATTCCACTATTTTTTACTAAATATTACTTAACGGAGGGAAATGACTAGAAATAGATCCAAATGATGATGCTTCTGCTTTTGCTTCTTCATCTGCCTTTTTCCATCTCCAGCATCGAGTTGCTTCTTCGGATTTCGGATTGTGTGGAATAGAATCTTATGGTACATGCTCACATCTACA
>JAAXYX010001624.1:0-21715 GCA_036851915.1 Ptenothrix huangshanensis | reverse complement strand
TGCTAATAAAAACCCGGGGAAAAGTTGAGTAGATAAACAGCTGGAGAAATCCTTGGCTTGTCTCGGTCTTATCACACGCAATCAGATAAGCGGAGATGAGAGAGGAATAATTGCCTAATTAAGCCTTGAGGAAAGCCGGGAAGAAAAGAACGAAGGCCTGGTCTGGCCTTCGTCTCTGCCTCTGGATTGGCCCGGGCAGGAATAAAGTCGAGGTAAGTGCTTGACATGTGGCGTGTAACATTCGTGCTTTGTATTGGCATTCTCACATGTCACTTGCCACGCTTCACACCTGTCACTTCCACACTTCTATCCACCACTCACTTCCTTCTCCACTCAACACAGGCCACGATAAAACAACTCGTCCAATTCCTTCGTCTTTAACCGGCTCTTTCTTCTCCAAGCAAATACTCCAACCTCACATGCATCTATACCATTCGGTGTTTAACCCACAAAATTTTATTACACAATTCGCAACACATCAAAAGTTAAAAGCCCAATTCTTGGTTCTTTATGCAAATTGAAATTTGCGATTAAAAGCAGTTCATATGACAGAAAGAGAAAAAACAGTAAGAATGATATGGTAAGTAATTCGAGACATAATGATGGGAAAATTTGGATTGTACTTGAGATGTTGGAGAAGGGAGCGGTTGATAGAGGGCGTGTGTTGTTGCTGGAGTAGCTTGGGACTTTGGAGGCAAGGCACGTTTTGTTGGAGGAGAAGATACGGCTTATGTTTCCAGCTGAATAACTTATGGCTGAGATACGATCGCCAACATGCCATTCCTTCGTGCCTCAGCCACGCACGTAATTCTTATCTCTTGTCTTCTCATCTTCCTCCTGCCTTGTCATGTCCTGTCCGATCTTCCTCCACCGACTCCAAATAACTCACTGCCCAATATTTCATGAGCACTTTATCTTCCGCCGTTTACCCGACAATTATTGGACACATTACATTTACTACCGCTTGTAATTTCACTTTCTGTCTCCCACAAAAGCTCTTTCTTCTCCGTCCACAACAAAGAAAGGTTTTTACACATAGAGGTTAGTGTGTAGTAATTAACACATGAATTCCGTTTATGTAGTTCGTCACAAGAGCATAATGTGTGATAGGAATGTGCTATTAGTAGGTGGAGAAACGTTTTATTCTCCTCCAACCCAATAGGGTGTTCAATAGTCAGTTACTAACAACTACGGTTCAGTCATACTTATCCGTCCTTCCGGACTTACTTAAGGATGCAATGTTTGCATAATTGCACGGAACTATATATAAACTGAAGGTGGTTGGATGGACGTTGAGTTACTGAAACTGGTTGGAAGTGTGGAATGAGATGCGAATAGCGTTTCGGACTGATCCGATGCAGCTGAGCGTGAAGGGAACAAGACTATCGCCATTCGCCATCCGTCCTCACAATTCCCTTCAACTTTCCAATGCAAAACAAGACACACTCATTCTCATTCAACTAATTACGACTTGACGGAGGAGCGGACAGCGGAAGGAAGAAGGAAGGAAGCCGGGGATACGCAGATAAGACTCTGCTCTTCGTCTTCCTCAGGTCCTGTCTCTTCTCCTTCCAATCCACCCCAAAAGGGGCTATTTTTGCACAACACCTTCCTGGCTTTAATCAGCCCTTCCAACTGACAACTTTTCATACAAGTCAAATAGAGAAAATAGATACCCATTTCAAAAAGGGTAATTAAACTCTTGACATTTTTCAAAAAGGCCAAGTTGGAATACTTCAAATTTAGAATTTGAAAAAAAATTATTTTGCAACAAGTTTTACATGTAAAAACAGTAAAATTTGTGAAAAGTGTTGAAAAAGTTGAATTATGCCCACTGAAAAGCTAGCCAATAAAATGTTTTTGATTTGGTTGTTTTAAAGCTGTGTATCGAAATGAAAGACTAAATGATTTTGAGCGAATGGTTTATGAAAGGAGCCTCCGGTGCGATTAAAGGGAAGCTCGGTAAAGAGATGAGAGCGGGTAGAAGATGGTGATAGTGTGTTGATGCGGAGATGGGTGGAGAATGAAGAGGAGAGGACATGAAGGCGCTGTTTGTTGCGAAAGCTCGCGATTAGTCGTTTACATTGCACTGGGCCACGGAGATTGCATCTTTGAAATTGAAATGTGTGGGCTGGAGAGACAAGTGAGGATTGTGTAGACTTTGCTCGGAGGAATTCCTCGGGGACGCCTCGCATCATAATTTCTCCATTCCCTTCTCATCCTTCCGCTCATCTTCCTCGCTCGCTTCCTCCCTCAGTCAACAACAATCTGGAGTTCCCATCGAGAACCGTGATTGGTTGTAGTTGTGGAAAGCAAACACGCTTCATGCTCCACAAGCACCAAAGACATTGGTACAGAGCGAGGGATGGAATTATGAAATGCACACGAGATGGAAGGATGTTTGTTTGTTTGTATTTATGGAATTAATGAAAGGCCTGTGACGGGAGAATGACAAGGGAGCACTTGGCATTCATTCCTTCTCCTGGCTAATTACTCCGCACAATGCCTTCTTTGAAATCATTCCTCCAATTGGATCATCATCATCTCCGTCTTGATCATCATCTCACTTGATTATTCCATCAATTCATTAACTCAGGCTGCGTCCAATTAATCCCGCTCCATTCCAGTCTCCCATTGGTAATTTATAGCGGCGGTGGAAACTTGTTTGCTGTCTGTCCACATACTCGCACACATGTGATTTTACCTTGAACAAGGGAAATAATCCTGTGCTATCTGTGTGCTGGGAATGGGTTGTGATAAGGTTTATGAGGGACCCAGCAGAGGAAGGAAGTGAAGCGTGGCTCGGGAATGGCCATGGGCTACAGTCATGGCCTTTGTTTTTCTTCTCGCTCCAATTCCAATAATTAAGCTTGTGCTGGGAGAATAGTAATAACGGTCTTGCCTTTCTCTGCCCTGCTTCCGTAATCAATGCAAAGGAGGTGCTTTTTATTTTCCACAGTCACTCGGCAACTGTATCTTTGACCATTTGTTTGTTCCACAAACGTGGCTGGAATCCCTACGCCAAATTACACTCCCTGCATCTGTCCTTCCTCCTACTCTGGCTCTGGCCCGGTTTCACAAGTAAACCAAAGCAGATGCATGTCAAACCAATATCCATCGCCAGAGTAGATTCATGCTGGGATGGAGCAAGTGAAATGAAAGCAAATTTAAAAATTGAATTGGAAAGGAATCAAGTGGAGTGGAGCAGAATGGAGTGGGCTACATAAATTAAATGAGAGCTGATTGCGAGGGCAGAATTCAAATTGCACTCTTATTACAATCTCACTGTGAGCGGATTTGCAAGCATCCATTTTCTCGAAATAAATATACCACCGAGAAACACTGGGGTCTTAATTAGCAATGCAATGGAAGAGGGGAATATTCTGCATTTTATTTTCTCCTTCTATTCAGCTGTACTTGTGTTATGACAGCAATTTTGATTTTTTTCATGAGGCAGTGGTGTACAATTTTTCAAGGCTGCTCTTGTGGACTGAATGCGGGAGTATGGAAATATGAAACGGGGAAGTAGAGCGGATGGTGAAGATAAAGAGTGAAAGGGAGTGGAGAAAGCAAACAAGGGTATTCTCTCTCGGTGCTAGTTGGGGGTCCACAGAATGCTTTGCATTGTATTCCATTCTATTGTGCTCTGTTGTGTTATGGTGCAGGGCATTGCATCACAAGGGTTTGGATTGCGAGAGAAAGCGGGTTGTGTGGAAGTGGCAATGGGAGGGAAGGGCAGAGAAAAAGGACAGTGACAATTTGATTGTGGAGCTGTCGCTGGTAGAGATTCATTCGCAGGAGCCCATCGAGATGAGCAGAGCATTCGCGAGAGCCCCACGGGGTCTTTGTCCGTTTCGGAGGGACACACACTTGCACACTTTTTGTCTGCTCTCCAAGTCCTTAAGATGCTCGCATTGTTGTTCGAGTATCGAGTGGCCGATTCCATGCAACCGTTAATTACTTTTCTCCTTTCACTTACCGTTTGTACAAGTGAGTAAATAGAAAAAGTTCTTCTCTTACAATACATTCGTTCTTCCCTTCTCCTTGGACATTTTCCCAAGGATTTGCTTTTACTCCCACAGAATACACTACCCGAGTTTTTCAAGACTTCTTGGTTTTTCAAAGCCCTAAAAGAAAGCAAAAGGTAAGGAAAGGAAAGATAGCTGGCGCTAAAACATTAATTTTCAAAGAATTGCAAATGTAATTAAGCTGCATAGGAGTATAAATGAAGGGTGAATTCGTAGAGAAGTGCATGGTATGCATGCAAAGATGATAAATTGGGTTTGTAGTTGATTTAGCGGTTGGGATGGGTGGCCGTTGACATTCGTTCAGCCACCGCATTCACCACGAGCGACAAGGGAACGGCGTGTGACACAAGTGGCGGCAGCAACTGGAGCCAACTAATGATGATAGATGAGTGCACGGGGGACAGGGAAAGAAGTGAAAGAGAGAAAGCAAAGCTTGTTACTGTGTCTCTGCTCTCGCCAAATCTACACGCGTTTGCTGTCATGTTCACAAATGCAAATGTAAATGGGATGATCAACACGCACTTTCACTCAGCACTTTCTCTTTCTCTCACCCTTTCACTTTACTTTCTCTTTGACTTGAGATTCAAAATCACAATTGCAACTGCAATTCGGATTCGTTGTCCATTTGGGAATTCAAAGCTATCTGTAAGTTTCTTTGCATGCACTTCGTATGCGTCTAACGAAGTATCGGAGGAAAAAGATAAAAAGTGGGATGACGTATGGCAGCCCAAACCGAAAGCAAAAACCAAAAGGAGGGAGAATGAAGTCATAAAACTTGAGTTCTGTCTGTCCCTTTTTCTTTCTCTGAGATAGTGTATCTTTTGTCTTGTCTGGTGTGGTTGTGAATTTTCTTTCTTCTTCTAGCAACTCTTTCCTTCCCAATGACCCGCTGTCAACGTTTCGCAGCGCATTTCAAGGTTGGTCTTTAGGATGCAGCCGAGTGTGAGAGGAAAGGGATGTACGATGCAACGACTTTGGCCTTGCAAAAGAACAAAGGGTTAGATGATTAACATTGCAACCGAGAAACGGAGACAAAGGCTAGTTGTGGAATTTCGGGAGATGATTTAAAACTGGAGTCAAGGAGGCGCAACCATATTTCCCTTTGCAGAGAAGTTGCAACATTGCACTTGCACCCAATTTCGCATCACAGAAATGTATCAGGAATTACAATTTGAATGTGTGTTTGAAAGTAGGACATTTTTGTCTTCATTTTATTTCTGGTTCATCAAAATAGTGGTAAAATGTAGAAAGTTTCTGTGGTGGAGAAGATACGTGGTTTTGAAGGTTGGTGGAGCAGCTGGTGAGCGCCTTGTTGTGGATTCATTCATTTGCTGGCGCGTGTATTTGGCAGAGTGGATTAAGACGGGATAAGGCGCCATAAATTTGAAAGCGTGTTGGGAAGGACTGCGATGGCGTTGGAGACTCGTGTGAGTGGAAATGGAATGTGCCAACTTTCCCCATCTCTCACCCGAACGGCTTTGTCTTTCCTCCTTACTGCTGCGTCTCAGTTGATTTCCAATTTAAAAACACACCTGTACAGAGATGTAAAAAGTTTGTCAAGTGAAAGCGTGCGGAGGACGTGGAGGGAGCAGATTGTGGACTTTTGGATAATTGGGATGGAGCGGAGTTTGGGTTTGTTGTTTGTTTGCGGGAGGAGGGAGGGGATGCGCAGGTGGGGGAAAGTGCAGAAAGTCAGATAAGAAAGTCGTGAGATAAAATGTGAAATAAGAAGGCGATTAAGTTGAAGTGGTTATGGAATTTATCTCGGGTTCTACCCCATTTCCTTCCTTCCCAACAACCGTCCACTTTCTCCACTTTCTTTGCTTTCTCCGCTTTCCCTTCCACTACATCCATAGCCACATTATGCGGTGGTCGTAAGAGCGTCATAGTCGTAAAGTTGAGTGCTGTGTGTGTGACTGCCAAGTCAGGTCAGTCCTCTTTGGCTCCATGCTCCTCAAATGTCCCGAAAGCTCCGTATGACTCGTTCCATGGGCGTTCCAAATGCTCTATCACTGATCCCGAGTCTTAACTAAATAGCTCCTAGCCATTTCCCACATTTCCTTCCATTTTAAACCCAACTGCCTCTTCATTTCGTCACACTGTCAAATGTCCCTCCTAAACATCTACTTGTAGGCTTCTAGTCCCTGCATGTAATTTAATATTTTTTGGAAAGGCTTTACCTCACAACGCAAAAGCAATGGCTAAACAGAATCACAAATTAGGATTTTTATCCAAATTTTTCCCCTTTCTGATTTTGAAACACCAAATTGCATACATATTATTAAAAGTTTTATTTTTGAAGATCTTCAAATGTTTTTAAAGTAATCTATTTCAAAAACTTTAAAACTTGAAGTTCTGGATAATTGCAAAAATAAAAACGTCATTTGCAAGAATTAAAAAATGAAAAGTTTAAAAATTTAAAACGAAAAATCCTATTTTTTAAAATGTTACATTTGTTAGAAAGCAGCATTGTAAAAAGTGCCGTTAATATTTCAACAATAATGGCTAATTTTGGGATTTAAATTGGTGCTTTAAAAATACAGAATCAACAATAAGTATTTTCGGCATTATCGCGAATAAAACACTTTATAATAAAAACAATTTCAAACAATTTTAGAAATAATTCTGTTCGGGTCGTGTAAAAAAATTTGAATTATTTGAGAATTTGGTTGTTGAATTATTATCTTTAGTAAAGAGGAATTAAATGCGGTGGAAGAAAGTGTCTGGAGTTCAAGCTGAAAAGATGTTGTAAAAGGGAGTGAAGGTATGTAAATTGTTAAAAGCAGTTTCTCCAGATTGCAATTGTGCGTTTGGAGAAAGACAAGGGAAGAGATTCCGAGGGGACGTTAAAGAGATGACTGTGGGGAAGAAACGAAGGGAGAGAAGAGATGTTATGAGCTCATTAAAATATGCGTAAACTTTTTGCGGAGCCGGAATTTTAGTTTTAAGCAATGCCAAGAACAGAGTGACATTTATGGACGCCATTGTTGGCTGCGGTAAATTTAATGGGAAGTGACGTAAAAAGAGAATGAGATAGAAACGCTTTCATTGTTACACGCACAAGTAAGGCACTGCCTTATCTCAGTCCAACTTCCTTTCTTTTAATTTCCTCCAATACTCCACAGTATTTCTACTTTACAATTTTACAACCTGAACCGCCTTTCGAATTATCAACCTCATTTCAGTAAAACAGCACAAACACTTGTGCCTTTAGCTCATCGTGTTATCAACGCGAAAAACACAGCGTAAGTCTCGCAAGCACACCTTGCCCCCAACTTGTAAATATTATTCGTTCAACTCACACAAACTGCTTCAAAATATTTTCAAAATTTTGAAAAACATCAAGGAATTATTTTAAAAATATTATTGTAACGATTCAATTATTCCTTAATATCTTATTATCCTTTTCACTTAAAACGTTTGGTCTCGAACGGATTGTGTCAATTTTTAAAATCAATTGATTTTAAAAATCGACTTCAAAAAACTTCCCAAAATCCGTTTTATTTTTCTTACACATTTTGGCACACTAGGCTATAAAGAAACATTTTTTGGAGGAGTGAATTTATTTTATTTCAAGGGAATTTTGAAATGGCTTTTATTTTTTTGTTTATTAATTCTCATTTCGAAAATCCTGATTACTAAGCATTTCAAACATTTTTTGACCTAAAAAGTATACACAAATTAAAGAAAAGTTGTTCACTGGTTAGTTTTCAGAATTTAAAAAAATCATTTTTTCACAAAAATGTACAATATTTTGATAAGATTTTTATGTTTTTGTTTGTGCGAAAAGTACTGGAATAGCGGGTATATGAATAAAGGTTTTTGGGGAGTGAAAGCGTTGCACGGGTGACTAGTGTTTGCTCGTGAGGAAGGGGAAAGTGGCTGGAGAAAGTGGAATATCAATGTGTTACAAGTTACAGCTTTGTTTTGTGTAGATAAGGCGAGCTGAATGAAAGGAGCAGTTGTTCCTTGTTTCTCGTTTTCGTTCTGTGTGGCCGGGACAAAGAGGGAGGAGGAGAAGAATGCGGAAGTGGGAGTAAGAGGGATTTATCTACATTTGATACAAAGTGCATAATGGAATCTCAATTTGGATTTACATGCGGATCTAAAGGCCAGGGCCACTGCCAAATCCAGTGAAGGCAGTGCAGTGCGAGCGAAGGAGGAAACGAGGAAGATGGGAATAAATATCTCAAGTTGAGCCACACGACCGGCACCAAAGACAAGGCCGAAGAATAAACAAGCGCGTATGATCCTTAAACTCACTTCCACTCTCTCCAGTCCGAATCCAAGAGAAAGTTCAAGCACACAAACTCCGAGCAATCTTGTAAATGGAGCCAAAGGCAAAGCCCACTTCCACCCACACTCAAACACTAACTGCGATAAATAACGCACAATTCCTCCCATTCTCTCACACGTATGCGTGCAATGCACTTTATCTTTAGTTATAATTCCTTTTCAAACTGTTCTGTTTCATACAAACAGAACGCTTTTAACATTCCAAACAATACAAAATTTAAAGGTTCTGCTTTTTTAAAATTAGTAGCATTAAAACACCTAGACAGCGAAAATAGAACAATTTAGGCTTTTTTCAAAAATGTAAAACCCACAGTTTTACTTTTTAAAAATTGTCTCCAATGAACAATTTTTTAAAGAACACAAATACAACGGTTGAGAATATTTTGAAAATTTCAAATACATAAATGTTTTTTTTTCAAACACAAATAAACATTTTTTAAATGTTTAGAATTGTGTGAATTTTATGCTTTGTGAATAAACAAATGGAACGATTTACATATGTATAGCTAAAATATGCAAATAGAATGCTTTGCAGTTATTTTAAAATGATAAAATATGAAACATTTTGTACACTACCCAAACTAAATATGGGGAGCGCATTGTAGCGCTTTAAAACACAATATTTTAGCCTATGAAACGCTTAATAGATGAACTTTAGGTGAAGCTGCGATGCATTTTAATCGCATTATTAAATATATAAAACGAAGATAGGTCTTTGACGTTTTATACGAATCAGTTGTTACAGTGTACTCGTAGATACTTTTAAAGCATATTTGACTTTTTCGTAAAAAAACGTATTTTCTGAGGTGTTTGGACTTCACAAAGATTTGCCACAAAAATGAATGATGAGAGGAAGATTGGATTGATTGAAAAGGATGATTAAAGCTGCGATTCTCTTTGGTTTGATCGCCTCCAGCTTTAATGAGCAATAAAATGAAAATGAGATTGCTTAGAAAGTAATTAGCACTGGAAATGAATTTGCACAAGTTTGTTGGAAAGTGATTATAGCCGTTCCCTGTGTTGGCGATATTAATTGGGCAAGTTTCAGACGCGAATAAGTTGGGATTTAAATTTTGAATTTTGAATTTGAATAAAGGGATTAATTACAGAAGGGAGCATTTGTACGAAGGACTTATGGTCAGTGGAGCGTAATGGCGGGAAATTGAAAGCAATTTAAATGGTAATTTGGAAACCTCTTGTCCTCCCTCGGCGTCTTACGCACGACAGAGCATTCCAATCGCTAGCACTCGCTTCCTTCCTAATACAATCTTGAGGTGCTCCACTCTCAGCCCTCTGGGGTCAACTCCCTTTCCTTCAATTGTCATTGTCAGCACCGGTATTCGGGACAAGTTCAAACTCTCGGCTTTGTCGCATGAATCTCAACGAACTTGCGGCCAAATAAAGCGACCACATGGAGCTCCGAGTTCCCGACTCTAGTTCTCAGTCCCAGCTTAATCAAAAGTCTTGAATCAAAAGTCGATTCAAAAACAGTTTACACATTGACTCATCCACCTCCACTTGGGAATCAAACACTTCTTACCAAAGCGGACAGGGTTCGATGCCTTTTGGAAAAAATTGTAATCTTAACATTTTTTCATTTATTTATTTAATTAATTCATTCTACGTTTCTTCAAGCCCGCAATCAACTGAATTATTTTTTTAAAAAACGTATACTATTAAATAGAATTGTAAAACACGCAATTCAAATTTTTTCCATATATGAATTTCAAACCATTTAAAGGAGAATTAAAAAAACATACGTCATTTTTTTACTTTTCCTAAATGAGGAGGAAAAGATTAAAGTCACGTTTGTTGATGTTAGAATTTAAATTGTTGTGTAAAAACGTAATCTTTTTCGAATTTACTTTCTTAAACCTGAATAAACCTCCATTTTTTTCAAAACTACAGAGTAAACTGTTTTTACAAAAATGAATGTACATTGAATACATGTTTAAAGCTTTTAAAAATCGAAAAAACAATAAATTAAGAAATTAAAAACTTGTATGTGATACCAACTGGTTAAAAAGCAAATGTCACCAAATTGTAAAAAATCTAAACTCATTTAATTTAATGGAGGAATGTAATTCAAATGAAAAACTCGTCAATAATTTAAAGAAATTTAACAGTTTAAAAATCATGTGCTGTCGCAGTAAAGTGCAGAGGATATGTAATTGACTCATTCCGTTTTGGGAAAACTAGGCTGAATGCGACATGTAGGTGAGACAAAAGAAAAAGTAGATGAAAGGGAAAGCCTTGGAGAAAGTAAAGTGAAAGCGTACGGAGTGGGAGTGCGAGTGAAAGTACGTTGTGCTTGGAGTGAAAGCGCGGAATCAATGGACGGGATGAAATTGAATGGGACTGGAGAAAGGAGAGAAAGCGTTGTGCTTTGAAACTGAAAGTAAAAGTTGTGGCCTCCAGCTGTGTCAAAGGGAAAGAGTGAAAGCTAAAGACGGAAATAACTGGCTCGTCTTTTCTTATTTTCTCTGGCAACTCGCTCCTTTCTCACCAACAGTTCCCATCCCAGCACACGAAGGAAAGGAAACCACAGCGACTTACTCGAAAGTTGATCCGAGCGCACAATGGCCAGCAATGAAGAGGAAGAGAGACGCTCAACAATCACCGGCGATTTCTATCTCCCTCCAACTTTTAATTACTCATCATTTATCCTAATTATTGATTCCCGCTCGAAGAACAAGGACGCATCTACTAGCAATTTCTCTCTAGTTTGAAATTCAAATGGTTTGAGTAAAGACGATGGAGCAAAGAGTTGTTCTTGCTCCATCCAGGTTGTTGTTGTTGATGCGTGAAGGAAAGGAAGAGGAAGGAATTCTTAGCCAAAGTGAAAGTGCACGCTATATTCTCGTCTAATGATCCTTGTCTTTTCAAATACATTTCCCTCGCAGGAAAGGAAGAAGGAGCACGCAGTTTGTTTTTTCCAGCTTCTTCTCAAAACAGCATAATAATAGAGCGCTGGATACATAATACGCGAAAAAAGCCAGGATACTTCAAAACCAATAACAGTGTAACTGGGACTGGGGAAACTTTTTCAGTGTGTGGCTGTTGACTCTAGCACGGCTCAGGATTTGGCTTTGACTTTGGTTTTTGCTTGGACTCCAGCACGCGTAACGCATATTTCATATCTACGTACAACATATTGAGGCGAATTTTGTTTTTCCCTTTTGAGACGAGGCGGGCGGAGGTACGCGGCTGGACATGGACGCTCCCTTGGGCGCCAACTATTCTAGTCACTGCTCAATTATTTTGTTGTAATGCCTCCTCCATCCTGCAACAAAAAACAGCAACAGCATTCGGGCACGCTCTGCAAAATTTACAATTATTCTCCCGTCTACCCCGACCGAGGTCCGATTCACCATCTCCCTATACTGTCCCTCTTGCATTTGTGTCTACAGCTTATATCGTTGCTGCCATTTATAACAACTTTCAAGAGTACAATGGATTTTCATAAAAAACTCAAGTAAAAACACCAGATTTTGTTGCTTGTAAAACACAGATTGTGAGCATGCATGGGACGAGAGTGAGTAATATACTGTATACCTAATTAATTTAAATTCTATTCTTAACTATTGCCTAGAATAGTTACCGAAAAAATAAGAACTAATCTGAACAGTAGCAAAAGCAAATAATACAAGAAGCTGCTGTGGAAAACTGTTGGAGTTAAAGATAAAGACGAAGTGAAAGGGAAAGGAGAAGAAAATTGAAAAGTACAGGGAAATGCGGAGTGGAGTTTGAGTTGATTTGTTTGGTTGGTTGTTGGTTGTTGGTGGAGAAGGTGGCGAGAAAGTGGGAGCAAATGTTTTAGTTGATGTTTAAATTCAGTGCTCGTTCAACTCAAACCAACTGAATCAAATCAAACCATTTCCACTGCTAAAGTTTCCCTCTGCTCTGGATATATGTGTACTCCCTATAGACAAAGGCTTGAACATGGTGCCTTAAGGTGGCTGTACTAAAGTGCAGGAGGAATCTAGATGCATGTTGGGCTGGGAAAGTTGCGATAGAATTCTCACGGTTATTTTATTGACTGTGTACCTGGGTTTGAGTGGTTGTCGTTGCACTTGTCCTTGTCGTTCCATTTCATCCGCGCTTCTCCTCATGTTTTGAGCGTGTCATTGAATTGGAATGGCGAGAAGAAAGGAACCCACGGGAGCGTTGGAAAGTGAAAGTCGAACGTGCAACCTTGTACTTATATGTTGCGAACAGAACCTGTGGAAACTTGTGCGGCTAATAAAGTTTTCTCCAGAAAGTGAAACTTAAATTGAATAGCTCATTCAATTAAATGCTTCACTTGTTCCAAAACAAAAACTAACAAGGCCCAACTTTCCCTCCCGTTCCCACAACCAACTCCAACTCCACACAAACACCAACATGGAGAATCCACATGCTACTAAATACAAAAACTTTCTACTCCATTTAAAACATCATTTTTATTCTCCCTTCCCTCTTAACAAATCCAAAATAGGCACCAAGACTCTTTTCGTTTACACTTGATTGCTTTTCCTGTGGTTCTCCCTCTAACTCCTTCCTCTCATATTTTCTGCACATACACAAAACAAATCCCGCTAATTTTAAAATCATCTTTGCGAGTACATTGCGCTATGTAAAAAAAATGATGTGGTATGATACTCTTGTCTTTTCTATGGGAAAAATGCTGAAAGTTTGCTGTTGTTTAGTTTGGGAAAGGAGGAAATTGGAGCGGAGATGAAATATTGGGAGGGGAAGAGTGAAAGTGGGACGCAAGGAGTAAAAGGATCTGCATGGTTCATTGGAAAGGCGAGAAGGTGTTGCTGTGTGAATATTTCTAATCGCGAGCTTTTAACTAGATTAAACCAGATTAGGGAATTCCCAGTTGGAGAACAAGCAGCTTATGTTCTTACAAGGCTTACACACTGCACAGCAACTTTGACGCACATTACATTACCAGCCAGCCTTTGGCTACATTAAAGAAGCAAGGCTATAGTGTCTCAACACTATAACAAAACACCGGCATAAATGATTGTCCCTTCAAACTCGCATTTTTTACCCTTTCTTCCCACTGATTTTCCCAGCATCAAAATACCTCTGCTTCTAGTAGTTTTTCATGAGCAGAAATTTGACTTGCGTTTGCCTTTCAGTGGCGAATCAAATTGTAGGGAAATGTTATTCCACGAACAAGTTTTCAGATGGCTGTGTAGAAACTTTAGTTTTAAATTTTTAATGGAAGCTCTTTGGCCAGGCTCTTAAAATCCTCCAAGTTTTTTCTCTGGGTTTTTTCTTGCTGATGGTATTCAAATTGGCTTATAGAAGATGATAGTAAGTAATAAACTTTGACTGGGCTTTTGTCAACTTTTGTGCAACAGCATGTTCGGTAATGTAATTGGATTCGATGGAATTTTGCAGTCACGTTTTACTGCGTTGTATTGTGCTCGTTTTTGTTGCAAAGGTTCTCCCCTGTATAAAAATAGGACCTGAAAATGCTTGATTTTTATTGCAAAGTATGATAACATTTTGAAAATAAAAATTAGATGTACAAATTAACAAAGTAAATGTGCTTTTAATATTTTATAAAACTATTATGACTATTATTAGAATTGAAAATTCAATCTCATTTTTTAGAAAATAGTAAGGGTACTATAAATTTTAATTGTAAAAAATTGGAATTGATTTAGAATATGTAAAATATCACCTTTAGCTTGCTGGTCTTGCCTATGCGCATGGAGGCTGAGACTGTAATCAAATCAAAGCCACAGAGAAAGCGAAAGCCTGAAGGAAATCCAGAGCGAAATCCTAAGTAGGCTTAAAATTTGGCTTTACCTTGTTTTCCACAGCTTTGCTTTGATTCCAGGAGGACCTGCAGGTTTTTACTGGAATTCGGAGGACGAAACAAAGCCAAAGTCCGAGCAAAGGAGAATCCAAGGGAAATCCTTTTAAAAATCTCCGACGGCTTTGACCACTTGAAACAGAATGGAGTGACTCGGCTCTGTTTTCAGCCAGAAGTCTTTCGGCATCGCAACATTCACTCTTTCAAATTGCAAATCAAAGGGTCGCATTTCAAATACACGCATATTTACTTTCTCTCTTGGGGGCATTTCACAATTTCGAATATTTCCGTTAATTTAACTTAATGCATTTATTTGAAAACAGGATCAAGTATACATATACATAGTATCCGTACAGTATTGCATTGGTTTGGGGGACACGGAAACTCTATCTAAGCGTTGTTTGATCATTCTGCATGTTGACTTTGCCACTCCTACCTAAATTTTCCACACTGTAACTTACTACATGGTCAAAGCTGAGAGTTTTATTTAAATATTAAGATACTCGCCCCTTTGTTATAACCTTCTCTTCCCATATTTTAGCAGCTGTTAAGGAATTCCTGAGAAGAGTGAGAGTTAATCGCCGTTAGTTGCAGTTCTGCCGTCGCACCTCCCACACTCACATTTGCAATCTTAAACAATTTTTATTTGCATGCATTTCTGCATACATGATTTTGTTACTCTTGCTGATTCGCATTATGCGTGATAATTTAATTCTAAGAATTCTGGAAGGTTGTATAAGCCGAGACTATTTTGAACTGACCACTAGAACCTCACAAAGGAACCGTCCCATATCTTTCTACATGCCATTAAAATATGTAAAAATTATGAACTTTGGCCTTCTATATCTACACAAAGGGTAAAAATAAACAAAAGCCAATTACATATTTGGAATCAGCACAAAACACTCAATATAATGAAACGAAAATATGAGAAATGTTTATTCCTGGCAACGGCAACCCTACATATCCCCTTAGAACTTCAATTGTAGGTATCTATTATTTCTTTAGTTTCAACTATTTTTTACCTTTATTTTTACGAATTATGTGAGCCTTTGACTCAAACTTAATTAAGCAGAAGAATCCAATCACGAGTTTTCAACTTACTCGAAGCACAATATTTTTAAACTGCTAAATGTTTACATTACTGAGCAAGACAGAATTATTTTTAAACCTCAAAACCTAAAAAAGTGTGCGTATCAAGACAAGGAATTTTCAAGATATTTGAGAAAAGAAGAACTGGTGGCGAATAAGTTAGTGGGTATTAGGTAAAAACATAATGCAGTTTACTTAAGAAGAGTCATAATTTGGTCACTACTAATATTCGCTAACAGCTGCCTACGGAGTAATCTTAACTTTAACCGTATGTTATACATAAAATTATATGCTACGTAATTAAATGAAAACGGGTGGCTGGAGGACTCAACGTATCATAACCACTTAATCAAACACATCATCTCTGTTGGTCTTTTTGGTGTAAATTATTTCGTTAAACATAGACGAGTATCGAAACCATAAGCAGACAAGAGAAATTGAAAAACAAATAAAAGTAATGAATACGACTGTTTGGTTTGTCTCCTTGCACACATTCAACACTGCAATTTTCCCAGGGATTCATTGATAACGGTTTTCGTATAAAAAGCTAAGAGGATTCGTTACACAGTACAGTTGATTACAATCCTGCAAAGTAACATTCCAACCAAAGTACCGCAATTAAACAGAAACAGCTTTACGTCTTCAAAATCTCGTTTTTCAAAACGTATCTTGTTTAAGACTCCGCTATGAAGTTTTTCGTAAGTCTAGAATTTTTCGCAAGCATTTTTTAAGTCTCCAGTCTTGGACTTGTATTTCGAGATTTTGAGAATAGAAAACGCTGGAGAGTGTCAAAACTGGGGATCTTTTGATTTCTTTTCAGATTGTTGTGGTTGGACTTTGCGCTTTGGGAGGCTGCGTTGTTCATGGGGATGCAGGAGGATCTGGAGGATACAGCGAGACGAAGGGGTACCCGGGGCCAGCAGGAGTTCCCGATGTTTCTATTACCCTGGATTCAGACCATGGCCACCATCACCATCACCACCATCATGATCACCACCGGCATCAGCCACATTCCTTTGGAGTCATCGAATCCACTTACGGAGCTCCTCCCCAGGATTCCTACGGACTTCCTGTGCCAGTCTATCAACCTCCGATAAACACCTACGGGCCCCCGAAGCAGATCTACGGACCTCCAAAACAAATATATGGACCACCGAAGCAAATTTATGGACCCCCTCCTCAAATCTATGGACCCCCTCGCCAAGTTTATGGACCCCCGAAGCCAACCTATGGCGTAATTGCAGTTCAGCCCTCCTCGGACTATGGCATCCCTTGCAAACACTGTGGAGGCTACGGCAAGAAATGAATACCCATCAACCACGTCAATAATACTTTCAAATTGTAATGCCTATAGAACCTTTTATTTTTTTACTCGTAACATTATTGAATAAAGTTACCCTAAACCTGTCTGAGACAGATGAGATGCAGAGAACCGAATAAAATGGCGCCTTATAAGGAGCAATTTCACAATATTTTCAGCAAAATATAGGTGCTGCAATGTTGCGTATTTCTAAATTCATAGCTTTCTTTACTTATAGTGCTTAGTCAGTAACCGTACACCCGACGGAGCTCACTGTGCTCTCAGAGCACAAATATTATTATCTACGATTAGAATAAGGAAGAAAAATAAAACATTCTTCCGAGATTAAAATAGCTGTTTTTTAACCTCTATTCCCCGCCTTGATTTAATGATACAAAAACACTGAAAAAATGTGTCGTTTTTACCGGTGTTAATTCTGATGAAAAAGATCGTCGGGTTATTTGAACAGCATTGCATTGCGAATACAGTTACAATCATTAGAGCAGCAGTGTATTAGTGTTAAGAAGGAAAGTCATTTGGCAGAATGCATTTAAATAAGCGAACACTTTTTACAGTGTTTTGAAAGGATGTATGAATATTGGCTGAATGGGTCATAAGGTAATATTAGGAAAAGAAACAGACGCAAAGTGATGCATAGAGCTTTGTATGCAATTACACCGGATTGGATTGGAATCGCAAGTAATGAGTCCCCCAGCTGAATTTCAAAAAGTTATTCACTTTGCGCAGTTCTGCCTGCTTCTAAGAAATCCATTAAACATTTACACACGGGTAGTGCACAAATAACGTGAGTCATTTTATGGAGAGAGATTCATCTTGTAAGATCCAAGATGTCGTAGTGTCATTTATGCACAGACCCTGGAGGTACTGAAGATAGTTCATTATTTGATGAACTCCAACTGTAGCTTTTCACACCTTCTCGCCATTTCCAATTATGTAACTTTTCCTTCTAATGGACTTTGGCTGTGAGAAAATATGTCTAGTGCTGTGTTTCGAAATTTCTGCTTGTTTTGTATAATTTGGTTTTAATTTTTACTCGAATTTCAGATGCTACGGTACGGAGGAGCAATCGGTTGTTGTTGACGCGAGTAGGAATTATTTGTTGGGAATGAATGAAATAAGAAAGTGTGGTTGTTGCGAGTGTAAATTATTCAGCACGCATGCGTTATTCATGGAGAGTGCATAGTGCTGCTCAGTGCTAATTGCTCCGATACATAAAAAACCAAGACAAACATCGGAATGTGGTACAGTCGCTTGCATGTATTAAGATTCATAATTAATCGAACCTGCGCCTTCGAATGCTCAGTGCCCTGGTTAATTTTTAGAATTAATATTGATGCGTCCGCCGATGAATATGTAAGTCATTGGTGGAATATGGATTAGGATAAGAGACGTTCAAATTGATAATGTGAAGCAAGTAAGAGAATGGCTGCATATTCTTTGGTTGCGTATAAAAACTTCGGGGCGACGTCTCCACAGCATCCACTTCCATCCACTCATCCTCCCACAACAACCAAAATCATTGGGCTCGACGATCGAACACTCGCAGTTTGCAAAATTCGAAAAGAATCCGTTTCTATTTCGAAATTCAAATTTTGAGGTCCCGACACCAAAAGCAACTATGAAATTGTTTGTAAGTCTTTTTCTTCATTCTTTCATTCAGGACGGTTGGACGTTTGGAGGGATCTGTTGACAAATTTGTCTGGTTGTTTGAATTGCAGGTTGTGGTTCTCGGACTTTGCGCTGTGGCGCTTGGTGACTCTAGCGGAGGCTCCGGGGGGTACAGCCCTTCCCAGGGATACCCTGGACCTGCCGGCTTCCCCGATGTTTCCATCACTAACGGGGGATCTGGAGGATTCAGTGGAGGCAACGGAGGTTCTGGAGGATTTAGCGGTGGCAGCTCCGGTTTCGGTGGACAGGGCGGATTCAGTGGAGGCAACTCTGGAGGATTTAGCGGCGGGTCTGGAGGATTTAGCGGAGGCAACGGAGGCGGACAGTCAAGCTACAGCGCTCCACCTCAGCAGGGCTATGGCACTCCACCACAGCCAAGCTACGGCGCTCCTCCCCAACCAAGCTACGGCCCACCACCAATGCCAAGCTACGGCCCACCACCAATGCCCACTTATGGCCCACCACCGAAACCTAGCTACGGACCCCCACCACAGCCCAGCTACGGCCCTCCCCCACAAGGAGGATACAGCGCACCTGCCCCACCACAAGGAGGATACGGTTCACCACCGGCCCCACCACAGGGATACAGCGCTCCAGCTCCACCTCAATCCAGCTACAGCGCACCTGCTCCTCCACAGCCTTCCTACAACGCGCCTACTGGCGGCAGCAACTCCTTCCAATCTCAAGGCGGTTCCCAAGCACAAGCAAGCGCAAGTTTCGGCGGTTCCCAGTCACAAGGCCCCACTGGATTCGGCGCTTCTCAATCGCAAGGACCAACTGGCTTTGGTGCTCAATCGCAAGCTGGCGCAAGCGCTCAGGCTGGAGCTAGTGCTGGAGCAGGCGCCGGTGCTACTGGACCATCTCAAAACTATGGCGCTCCTGCCCCACCACCACAACAGAACTACGGCGCCCCAGCCCCACCACCCCAACAGAGCTACGGCGCTCCTGCTCCACCACCACAACAAAGCTATGGCGCCCCAGCCCCTCCACAATCTAGCTACAGTGCACCTGCTCCACCGCCAGCATACAGCGCCCCAGCTCCTCCACAGTCCAGCTACAGCGCACCCGCCCCACAACCTTCCTACAATGCACCAACTGGCGGTAGCTCGCAATCGCAAGGAAGTTCAGGTTCAAGCGGCGCTCAAGGTCCTACTGGATCCGGCGCTTCCCAATCACAAGGACCGACTGGTTTCGGCCCAAGCGCAGGCTCAAATGCAGGTGCCCAAGCAGGAGCTAGTGCTGGAGCCGGTGCTTCTGGACCATCTCAGGTCTTCAGTGGCGCTGCTTCTAGTGGTGGCTACCAGAACTAAAAGTTCCCGCATGAATCCCTGAAGCCACAAGTGTTTGGAATGTACGGATAATCGAAGCTGATGTTCAAATGGCCTAAGTCTTCTTTCTTTTCGCCAGTGACTCGTCAGTGTTTTTTCTCTTTTCTCACTCTATCCAAATTATATTTTTCTAACCGTGTAGCTACTACTATCACTGCCTCAGTGATATCCACCCCTCCCCAGTAACATTTTATCTATAGTCCCGTTCATTCTATGCAAACCTCTATTCCCTCATTTTGATACTTTTTGTACCGGAGATGAATTACATTTTAATAAATATATCAATCCTAAACAAACACTTGTTTATGCGTTTACACCAATCGCAAAATTCTATTTCCCATTTTACCGCTGAATTTGCATGCGCGGTCAAATATGTTCTTGTGAAAGGCTTGAGTCGTACGCAGTAAGGCAGGTTTGTGTTTTAATGTTTTAATTAAGGACAAAGTTAGCGGAGTCACAACTGGAGACATTCATTAATTTTTAACTCATCCTTTTAATACGATTTATCCTTGTTGTAGCTGCAAAGCAAGTTTAGTTCTTCCATCTTTTCCAAAAGGTACTCATCGCATTGATATCTACAAAATTGCAGACCACTTAACAGTTATAAACCTACCATTACTTTAATTTGTAGCCAAGGAAAATAACTGACATTGAGTTGAGGTGTTTGGAGTATGTAGGTGTTCTCTTAGACGAACTCACCAGTGTAAATTGATACGATCGAATTGCATTCAGTTTTCTTTTACTAAAACTCATGAACATTTTATGCCTTTTGCCACATTTCGTTGAAGGAGGTGGACATTGATTGGGATGAAGATTTGCTATGGTCCGTGATTCATGTAAATGCTCAATGCAAATGCTAATCAAATCTCTTATATTGGAAGGGAAAGAGACTTGACATAAAATGGCATGGTACACGCTAAGAAAAAATACCGAAATATACCGGATTTCTATTATTTTGTAATAGGCACACTATTAATATCAGAAAAAAACATCCATAGCGAAACCCATTAAATATATCAATAGTTTTTTATGTTAATAATTTACCGAGTCCCACTATTAAAATTAATACTTAAAAATATTGATCTGATGTACAGTTTGTCCTGTTAAAATCAATGGAAACGTCGAATAAAGTTAATAGAATATCTATTCAAAGTAATGGAAACTCCTATTAAACATAATAGAATTTCGGAATTTCCTATTACCTTATAAATGTATAATAGATAAATCGATTAAAAGTAATCGGTTTTCCGGTAAAATGTTGTGTAATAGAATTCACCGTAAAAATCAATATTGATCACTATTGCTTTTCCATTTTTATATATACCGGTAGAAAACAAATTTACAGGATTTTCAGTCGACCATAATTTGAAATTTTGCCGAGTTTCTTGTTACGATTAATAAATACCCACATTACTTTTTTGTTACCGGCATCTCTATTACTCATTTTTTGCCGTGTACAGTGACATTATAGTCACTGTGACGACGGATGAAACGACCGAAGTTGCTCTAAAGAATAAGCAAAGACTTGCAAATCAAAATCAGCTATGACGAATGATTTGGGAGAAAAGAAGGAATGCATACTGAGAATTCTCCGTAACTTGAAAAATTATTTGTCTACATTTGAAGAGTTGTCTGGCAAAAGGAACTAATCGTAAGTCCATTTAATTGTTATTAAAATCAAACCGAATAAAGTACATGTAGGTTCATCCAAAATAATAACAGTGGAAACTCATTGCAACTATTTTTTTAAAATTCATCAAAGAGACAGTTCACGTTAAAAAGAGTCAAGCCCTTTGGGTTTTTTGGCTCTCCTTCAAAATTATCCGTTATGGACTTAGTTCCTTTTGCCAGATTACTCTTCATTTGTAGCTTGGTTGCTCCCGATGTCCATATTGCTAGAGTATAGCTAAATGAGAGGACCGGAGGTATAAGATGTGGTAGAAAACACAGACTCTTATTCAGCAGAGAATAGCACCTGATTTTCTGATGATGGATTTGGAGTTCAAGTATCCCGTATGTATAACAATATTACTCGTAGCGTCCACTTCTTTACTTTAAGTTGATCATAAATGGTTAGAGAACGTTCAATGGAATAGCACTTTAAGCTTTGACTCAAATGTGAAACTTTCCCGGGTAGGATTTCACATTTCATCCCGTTATTTAAAAT
>JAAXYX010001623.1:0-21718 GCA_036851915.1 Ptenothrix huangshanensis | reverse complement strand
CCTTTCGTTTCGCTTCAATTCACAATTTCATTATTAGGTATCTTATCCGCAGTATTGCTTTAGTAAAAACAAAAGATAAGTTAATACAAAAGCCTAATTGCATTACAAACTTATGTGTGTGCCCTAACACATGTAAAAGTACCTACATGCTCAAATACCTGAAACCATCAAAAGATTTACGCAACTAACCAATGGTAACAAAAGAGATTCACTGTAGTGCAACATATAGATCGACTGATTTTTTTTCTAAAGACTGCATAATATCATTAGTTTCTCTAGTATATTTTTGCGCTAAATTAGAAACAATTCCAATTATATTGTACGATGGATGAAGACCAAACTAGCTGCGGACAGATTCTATTATTGTTTTGCCAATGCTGTTCGTAATAACCATATTATTCCTACTCCCTTCAGACAAACTAGTTACGAAAATACGAAAACGTAATGATAACGAAGTAACTCGCAAAGATACGATAACCCCGCAGGGTTATTGTTAAACCAAACCAAGCCGAACCAAGCCAATCCAATCGAAAACATACTACACATAATTACAATTCCCTACGTCCACAAATACATACATGCATACATACTGTAAGATGTATGGCTTATTTAATTAGACTTGAACATCAGAAGTCTGAAATTCAAAACTCAAGCTCAATCACACATCACTTTACATAGGACAGCTAGGTAGGTATTTGTATTTGATTTGATGTATCTACATAGACATTTCACAGAGGTAGGTAATCTGATTTGCCTGAGAATCCCATTCCATTCTATTCGACTTCATTCAATTCTGTGAAAACTGGAACAATTTCATTCGATTTCGAATGGATACGACTATGACAGTGAATTAACCTTTTTGATAGCAACTATAATGAGATAGAAATCACTCGAGCAGTCAACATCCACGCACAATTTATGTGCAAAACAGAGGTACTGGTATTAGGACGCAGTCGATTGGTAGTTGTACAGGTACAGGTTTATATCAGCCTATCTATCCACTGTTTATAGTATTATGACAGTGTACCGATAGCATAATATGGTTGTGTGTGTAACACTATTCGCCCGTTTCCCATGACATGGCAACATAAACTAAATTATTAACATTGTCAGTTGCCTACATCAATGAATTTTATATTTGATGAGTTCACAAAATTTAACATTTCCTAACATGCACCTCAATTACAGAGATAGGAATCCAGAGCATTATATATGATGCATCCTTAATAATGTAAGTGGGCAGGTACGTACATACACACTGAATATAATACGATTTAGAAAAATAAATAATTGAAGGTGAGCAGTGAGGACTGTAGCTGTAAGCAAAATGATGCAATGTTTATGCAATCCCATGCCAAACCATACAGTGTCATGCGATGCAGTGCGACGTGATGTTAAATGTATATATATGTTACACTCTCCCGAATACCATCTTATTTTCAACAATTTTACATCTCTTACGATTAGCCCTCTCTTACACATCGCTCATGCATCTCTAAGCGTAGAGATGTGTAAGAGATGACCAAGAGGCGTAAAAATGATTAAAATAAGAACAGCTACCATGTACATATCTACCTTTCGCACAATAATACCACTCAGTACAAACAACAGTCACCTAGGCACAAGAATAGAAATTATTCAATGCTATTCTGACAGAACAACTCCATGTTATTTTTTGAGAATGCTAATGGACACTAAAGCAGAAAGTTTTGTCCTTTATTTTATGTCTTTGACAAGTTTAAGCTGATGAGACGCTAAATAAACGCTTGGTCTCGTTTTACTGGTGGCAATGATAATCAGATCTAAATACGTAATGCCTAGGTGTACATAGATTGATGCAATTATTCCAGGTTGTTAAAATTCAAATTTCAATTTCAAGGATTCATGGTTGGTTTTCGTTTCATTCCGTTTTACATTATATTATCCAAAGTTAGTAAAACTTTATAAAACCTTTAATTTCTATTCCCTTCACGATACCATGACATGACTCGTCAGTATTTTTGTCAAGACTTATGAAAGCAAAAACAAAGTTGACGTGACTTGTCACAGAATTTAAATTAAGTCTACTGTACATCCACTCATACCATACAATTCATACATCGGTCCGACCCATATTGTGTAATGATATTTGATTATAATATTTTCATACGTATAATTTTTGCTGTAAACTACACAACAAAATCAAGCCCAGCTAAACTAAACCAATCCAACCTAACATCCAAGAGTACAAACTTTTTCCAGAAGCTAAATTTGACGTCGTCATTTTCATTAGAGAATGACGGGTCTAGTGTTCAATTCGACGGAAAATGACATTTAAGCTCAACTAGTCGGGACGAAATAATTTTTTGGAGCTTAACTCGTCGGGTCGATTTATCCGACTCGCCGGGTTAGTAGTTAGAAAGGGTACCACTAGCCACGGTATTTAGCTAGGAACTGTAAGCTCATTCCTGCATATATGGCGATTCATTTTTACTGTATGACAGTAACGAAGTATAGATTGAATTAGGGTCTTCTTTACTCAACGACCCCTGGATTATCTTGTCACAAGCTGTGTATGCACTTTCAGCATTACTTCCAAAAATGTATTTAAAAAACTGTCAACAAATAGATCACAAAATATTATAAGACGGGGGTAGAGGGATTGTTCAAAATTTTATGGGAAATGTGGCAAACAATTTGAGAACATTGAAGGAACTTTTGAATGACTCAGGTCAGGAAGCCGTCCTGTAACCTATTTACGTTACTTCTGACTATTTTAAAACTGGCTATCAAATCTACGTTGTATCTGCTCAATTTCAATACTTCGTCCAAATGTTTTGCACTATCTGACGCGATAAGCATCCGACGACTTAAGCACCCAACGAACAATACCCGACGAGACGTACCAGTATAATTTTTTTGCTAAAAACCAAACCAAATTTGGCAAGGCTCCGTAAATGCAACTCGAAAACGACCACAAAGATAAAGACGACTTTTCACCTCAACCTTTACGTTCAAAAAAATATTACGCTACACACCGACCATCAACCTCCAACCAACCCTACAGCTCCATCCAATTCCATCCAGCCCGTTCCATACAAATCTTTTGAGAAAAGTTGTTCATGCAAATGCATTCGATAAAACAGTAAACTACGCTTGTACCACGTTGATGTAAAGTAGGGCTATCATTTGGTTTCTTCAAGAAAGTTTCTGTGTGACTTTGGACCATAGAAACTATACTATGTACCCACATAATGCATACCCACCGCTCTTTACTATTTGCACTAACAATGATGTCTCAAGATAGAAAGATAATGTGTAATAGAATATTAGATAGTGGTTAGATTTTTGTATTTTGGATGGTATTTACTCACCTGGTGAAGTGCCGTGAGACCATCTTCATTTGCCACATCGGGATCAACACCCGCTTCCAAAAGTTTGCGAACTGAAAAACAAAAGTAGGTAAGATTCATTTGTGTAAGCCATACAGAGAATAAATTACCGTTCAACTTGAGTAACTTTACCCATATAATATTGTTATAGTCTAGTCTACTTCACGTTCCCTTTTCGGAATTAGATTTCCTTGACACCGTAAGAATACGAATGGGATCGGTTGAGAGAAAGGAGAAGAGAGTGAGAACGAGAGACGGGAAGACTCACCAGTAAGTAATTCATTAACTATTTTCGTTTCCTAAGAATTATGAAGAAAGTTGAATCATAATTTCCTGTTGGGTGTTCTATGACTACGTCTACAATCCTGGGACTACCCCTACCCACCATTCACCATACAAACATCACTAACCTGCATAGAGGACTACGTGTGCACCATGTCAATGTAGGTAAGCCCGCATAAACGAAAAAGAAGTGAACCAGAAAAAAACGACTTGGCACACGGCTTTAATAGTTATCGGAAACTTCTTCCTCGCGGGCTCAGATGCAGATGCATGAAATAAATCATTGCCACTGAATTCACATTCACATATTAGAAATCTGTGTGCCAACCTATCTATCCATATTAACTGAATACATGGCCTAGCCCCAGTGTTTACACAGGTAATGTTAATATGTACACATACCACACTACACCACTGACACTGTACTAGCCCCTGTCTGTCTCAATCTCTTCCACGGCATGGTCCCAGTTTATTTATTTTGTACCTACCAGCGGCGCAGTAACGCAATCCTAACGGCAGCAATCCATTCATGTGCATTTAGAGTAAAGTAAATGATAAACAAATAGATCCAAGAACAATTTCTTCTGCTACATCCAAACATTACAGACCTAAATTGTTTCCCCAGTTCAGCATCAAACAGCCACCACGACTGCACGGCACATTTATAAGGCATATAATGACACGAAAGTAGGTATGTACGCATATGTACCTTCCTAATTACATACACCTTCCATCACAGTCAAAGTCACAGGAAGCTGAAGAAAGTGAACTCATAGAGTGAACGGTGGAGCGCGAGCAGCATAGTATACGCCGGTTACTCCAAAGGGTGTCTTATTACAAACATTATTGCGTATTAAATTAGAACGGAAGGATCTAGAGCTTCTTTGCCGCCCTTCCAACCCTATGCACACTGTACATACGTCATAGTAGTAGTATGTCTAGTAGAATTAGGACCAGATTTTATGATTTTAGAATTACATGTACTACGAGTGCAATATAAGGCGGACAATCGTCGGGGAAAATCAATTTACAAAGTAAATCGAGTCGGTTGATTTAAGCCGAGACTTTTCAGCACGTTCCCACTTTATAGTAGTTAGTCGTGTGCACTTCCAGCAGCGTCATTCCCAATCCATATTTGAATTCCTTTTCTTTCCCGTGCATTCACAACCATTTTCCTCGCAACATCCAATTCGTGCCTTTTTACTTTGTATCCCCATTTACATAATTCTAGTAGCCTTACTCTAACCGCCATTATCTCCACAAGTCGAATTAAAATAATTATATGGATGCTATGCAACGTCGCAGATGGCTACCTTCTTGCAATTCAATAAAGCTGTCCTAGGAGTTGTGATTTCGCTTCTCTTAGGATCAGCATGAGGACCAGACAGGAGTGGGGCAGGACAGTAGGAGACAGAGACAGTGACCTAGACAGGAATACAGCTATCAACTCACTGAATGGACGCACTGCTACAAACTTCCGTCTTTTTCCCGGTCCCTTCATATTTGCAGTGCGAATGCCTTTGACCTGTCTGATATGCCATTCAAAGCAACAAATGTTCAATATTCCACCTAGAGAGTAACTTCCGGAGAAAGTAAGGCATTTATATATATGTATGTTGGAAGACGGAGAATGATAAATCTACGAAGGAAGGAACTGGTAATACAAACTACAACTACAATGTTATCCTTTGTACTGCTCAGATATCGGTATGTATTGCTTTATCTGTTCTGTGTGAGCCTGAGCATTCTAACTCCATTCTCCACTCTGATGTTTGACTGGGAAAAAAGTGTGAAAATGCCAAGAAAAGAACACATGTTAAGTTTTCTAACTTAAACAGTAAGAAGTTTCCATGCACAAATCCCATAAATCATTGAAGTTCAGATAAAATATTGGTTGTCTTTGTGTGTTTCATGCGTGAATAACTATTTACTTGAGGAAAGTGTGAAGACATGACATGGATCAATAAGTGGCAGTGGTATGACTAATAAACTTTTGAAATTCACACATGCCATTCAGGTATGTAAGAAATGTTTACATGTATGTCCATCGAAGCCAAGGCATTTCATACATCCTTACATTACATTGTTATTGTTGAATAATGCTCATACCGTACAGACTATGCACATATATACCTATGTATATACTGAACTGTAGCCGTAAGCTTCCCACACACAAAAGCGTAGATTATGCCTACACGTACCAACTTTACAGATAAGAACTCTTTTTCGGTTCTTTTTCCTATTCATTCAATCCAAATGATTCATATTTATGTGTATTTTAAGCTTTGACGAATGTTTTATTGAACACTCAAAATGAACGGAAGGAAATACATATTAATGGAATTGATCAAGAAATCCCAAACATCAATAGTCATGAACGTACATAGGTACATGACTACCTAAGTATGTAAGTATATCGTTTTTCCATGTATATGTAATAATGCGCCCATCCAAGATCCTACTGTCATCTCTTCAGGAATCGAACATAATTGAACGCTCCGATACTTTAATTAAAATTTACTGAGCTTAGACAGATACAGACTAACACAAAGCATTCTAAACGCTTCTTACCTTCGTCCACGTCGTTGCGTCCCGCAGCCTCCAGGAGCATGATACTGTTCCGAAATCGTATCCGGGGGGAGTTTTTGTTCTTATTAGCTCTCTTCTGCTGCTCATTTTGTAAGATTTTATTTTTCTTGGAGCCGAGATCCTTCTCATACTGCTGAAACTTTTTTAGTTGGGCAAGTCGCCTACGATGAGCTAATTTGAGTCTCTCCTGAGGTGCCCGACATGAAAAACCATTTAAAACAAGACGTAGTAAAAGACTTTGATAGGCAAAATCCGTTAAAACTGCCTCTTCCTTTTTCATCTTCATTTTTAATTTCAAGTTTCAAGCTTAAATTAACCACTAGTCAAATAGGAAAAACAATTAAATGGTGCAATTTAAGGGAATTTATAAGTACAGAATTGCTGTCAAACACCAACAATGTAGAATCCAATTTCACATTCGGGAGAAGAAAACAAGTTGTTTCACTATGCTCAGATAAGTTTATTGAGAGATACGCTTTTGTGCACAAAAATACACCAGAAATAGAAATGATTACGTCAATACAAACACAAATAAGAGGTACGTAGGTATATAGGATAAATAAGTTGTCTCAAAACTGCAATTTAGCTGGACAATGTAATGTAATTTAGAATTTCAAACTTTTAAATAGGATTCCGAGGATTTTTAGTATTTTGAGTGGTTTTAGAGATTTAAGTGCTTTCACCGCCTCAAAAGTTATTTGAAGGGTACAAATGAAAGTAGATTTAGCGTTACTAGTGCCGGAGAAACATATCAATGGTTTCCTTCCATTAAGAATGAAGATAGAAGTGAAAGTCAAATGGGAGTGGGAGGAAGGAAGGAAGGGAATTAAGGATTTAGACAAAACAAATAGGGAGTTGTAGTTGTGGCTCCGGAAAAGTTTCAGGTTGTGAGATTGATGCTAATTTTTGTTCCTTACCTGATTCGAGAGTCTTTCTATGTTTGGCAACTCTTGGATCAAATCCTCATGGTCCATCCTTGCACCGCCTTGTACGGTACCGTCAACCACCAGAAACAGCACGGGAACGAGAACGGGAATGAGAGCCCGTTTCAATTTTCAATGTCGATTTAGATTCTACACGGTATTTTCTCTCCCGTTTATTTTCTCGGGCTTTTTAAGCCCAACCAAAATCCAAACCAAGTATGCTATCACCACTGCGTCCAATTTCTATGATTACAAAGCCCTTATAACCTCTTGCCAATAGTATAGTGGATGATACATACATACATCTACGTATAAGAATAATACGTACAAAACAGATCGGACAAGAAAATAATAGGAGAGGCCAAACCAGACCAGGCCAATTCAAGCTAGGCCAAGCCAAGCCAAGCCAAGTCGAGTCAGTCGAAGTCAAGGCAATCCAAGACTAGCCAGACTAGACGAGACCAGGAAAAGGAAAGACTTGCCGATTTGAATCTCTTCCGTTTCGACTTTTCAACTTTCTATCACACTGAAACGAAAACGACTTCGTCGATTTTATTACTTCTTTCTCTGACGTTCTTCTTTCTCAATAGCCTCCTGTCACTTATCCACATAGCTTGTGAATCTACTCGTCTGTCAAACCAGTTCCATTGTCGTTTTTCCCAAGCGCCAACATCCACCAGCCAAGTGTTACTTCAAGTCAATGATCAACTATTATTTTATAAGTTCTTCTCTCACTTTCCCATCTCTATCCCTTCTTACTCTTACTGGCATTGGTATTCGTATCCTTATTCCTTCATGGAATCACAACGTGCACACTAGCAGCTACCACAAAGCATTTGGTTTGCTTTTAAAATCCTCTCATTGTGCCCGTTTCGTCTCTCTTGATCTACTTTCTGTTCTATTCTATTATTCTGTCAATTCTGCGTCACTAGGCACTCTAACCAACGAGAGTTAACCATCGAGTGCTAATTATTCCTATCAATTTTAAAACTTGAATGTTGATTCTGGAAGCACACACAATTATTATGATTACGGGCAGAACTTTTTCGAGCCCTCTGGATAAGTAGGTAGTTAATGATCGTTTCTCAAAGCAACTTTTTCTCTTGATATCATCGTGTTGTAAGATTAGATTCTTTATGATCTTGATTTTGAATCTTGCCTCAGCCCAGTAGCTAGGACAAGACCTCGCCGTGAATTTGCAGTCTTTGTGCTGCTGATATTGTAATAAAAGCCTCTTCGCACGCCGTTAAAGTCAAATTCAATGTAAAATATTCAATGGGCCAAATTTGTGTACACATCATCAAGAGTGTTGAGGTTGAGACTCATCTACGTGTTTGTGTCACACCCCGCTGTCCCGTGACTTCCCCAACGAGCAAGCTAGCTCAGAGAAAAACCTGAAATCAAATAAAAATAAATGGTCACACTTTGATTAGCTTGCGGCTTTCGTTTGCTCAGCCAACTCACAACAGGTTATCCTGCTCAAAATTCGTTTAGAAATATTACGCAATGCAGAATTGTTATATTCCCATCTACCCTATCCACCTACCTCTAATAATTATATATTGTGACCCTTCCAAAACTTACACCACATACATACACAATCCACATTAAATAATTATATTAACTATTTCGTCGAAACGTCTCTCTCCACCTTTTTTATCCTAGCTGGCTGTTTTAGTACCGTTATTGCTACGCTAAGATGAGCTTACCATAAGTTTCTTACACTTGCTTTCAAAACAATTACCATCTCAATCTCGTTGCTCACATTAAATTAAGTGTTATTAAAATCTTCCTGCTGCTATTACAGAGAAGACCACTTGCTGCAACAGTGTTGTAGCTATTACTGTTACTATCACACCTAAAGTCCCTCGAAACATAGAACATGGGCTATCTTTGTAAACGATATGAGTGCAATAATGAATGGAACGACTAACGAATATTTCCACTTTGAGATCTTTTTCACTTCCCTACTGCTTTTCTTTTATTTCCCTCACATGGCTACTACAGGCAGTGGTTATTGGTGCCCCTATAATTATTATGTACTGCCTGCATGCGCTTACAGTTCGCAGTACTACTTTGACTTTACTATTTTCTACACCCTACTACCAACAGCAATAATTGTGTAGGTGTGTAATTACCTATGTATATTATATGATTCTATGTAGGTATATCAACATCACGATAGGAACAAGTAGAAGTCGCAATGTTTTTTTTTGTTTTCGTCTACAAGTCTACAATTCTAACATCTACAATAGCAGCTTTTAGGAATCCCAAAGAATCCCCGCCGAGATCATTGGAATTAATGTCCCCCTTTGTTCTAGTTCTAGCCCAACATGCTCAGTGTTCAATTCAATACGTAGAAAGAACAGAAAGAGAGAGGGAGAGACAGAATGGATTGATCACAACGTGTCATCTGACAGTTATAACGACTACGACTACCATTTTTAATGGTAATGATAAAAGTAACAGGAATATAATAAACGAGCTGCAACACTATAACCAGTAAATACAACTTTCCTATTTCGATTAATACTAATAATGATTATATGGAAATCATGCTATAGTACTGTTTAGAGAGGTAGAAAAAGGAAGCTAGATCTGAGGAACTCGGAAGAAGAGAAGACCAGGACCAGTAGGACCTCCGTGGCTGCTCCCGTCCAACCAAAGATGCCTACTGAGGATGAGCTGAGCAGACTTCGTGGCAAGAGTGAGTGGAAGCAGTAAAATTCCACCAAAGTCATGTCGAAGAGAAAAGTACAGAACGAAGAACACTGAACACCGAACACCGAACAACGCATTCAGACCAAACTTACAGACATGCAGTTGAATCGTCAGAACCAGAAGCTTTGCAAACTGGAAATATGTCCATTTTTGTTCGTTCTTCCCTTAACTCTACTATGCTTTTCTTCGTCATCCCTTCCATATCCACATGTTATATATCCCACTGTTATGCAACCTCCATTTTCCCAGTAACATCATTTTCTCATCTCTCCCTTGTCACCATTATACCCACTCTCTTCCTGATTCTTGTCCTCGCCCTGGCCATGAATGGGGGGCAAAGTTAAATGCAAAAGCTTCAAACCGAACTACCAACGTAAGTGCAACTAAAAGTCGTATAATGCTGTGTCTGGGCTCTTGAGCTTATAAGTACAAACATAACCGAAAACCAACCCCAGGTCTCATCGGCTCGAGAGACAGTTCGGTCTGTAACCCATAATAATGTTTCATGTTCGTAAGAAACTAAGAACCGTAGAAGTAGAAGTAGTCGAAGACGTACAAGTCGAAGAAGGTACCAGAAAACACCATTCACTGCTTCTGCTGAGCACTGTTACTCTTCACAACTCAGCTCAACTTCCAAGCTCATCTCACTCATACACTCCGCAATCTACGACTACAGTAACTAATGCTGCTGATTCTTCCCGTTTCTAACTATGAGAAGATGCGCATGGGGACACATAATGTAGGTACATTCATTCTTGGTTGACGGAACTACGGAAGAGTTGTAGCATGAAAATGAAGATTCATGGTTTCACCGGAGGAGCCAAAGTAAGCTGTGAGGCTCAACACAGAAAGATGTGCTGTGCTTTTCATTCCATTTTCCTTCACACACACAGATAGGATGATAGACAGAGATATGGTTTAGTGGCATCATGATCATCCTCACTTGTTTACATCCGAAGCACCTAAGAATAGTGTCGCAGGGTCTGTGTCGTATTGGAGGGTTGCCTAACCACTACTACTGTCTTTGCTTTGCCTACCGTTTCCATGTTGTCATCACCTTTCACATTATTGAATTTGCAATCACTCTAAACAAAGTCAATAGCAAACCAAAGATGCACGCAGTCTTCCATTTCTTTCCCCATATCATCTTTCATAAATTTGTTTGCGTGAACATGTGGAGAAACATTATATCTTGTAGTTGAAATACGAACTCTTATTTCATGGACTTTCTTCTTTCGAAAGAGTAACAATTACAATAAGTAAACCTTTTCTATAAACTCAAACTTCTAACTCTAGTTAGGTCCAACTCCAGAGATAGATAATAGCATAGACTAAAACCATAATGCTCCTAATCGGTGGATACACCCCACCCTTGGCAATTTATTTTAACATTAAAGGAGTAGGAGCTCCCCTCCAAAAAGATATAAAAACATTTAATATTCGGGGTATGCTGAGACCTCCCTAAATATAGAGGGTATTGATGGTACATTGATTAAGTTACAAGTATATAGATGCATAGGTGCCTACATAATTTGACTACAAGTCTCCTATTGCTATTGGACTCAAATTGCTTGCTCTTTTTGTATGAATTCTGTCTTTGATGTTTGTTTCGTGGATCAACGTACTTATATACATGCTAAGACTACAATACAAAGTATCAGCACCAGAATCAGTGCAATGGCGCACATCACTACAATCAGTACTTACACTTGTACTTACGATTGTATTCGCGGGCACAATATTCAGCTGCCGTTGACATAAAATCGAATTCGTAAAAACTCTAGATCTAGAGTATCGTATGGTTTTACTAATACACATCATAAAACTATCGTTTGAAGCTTTCGTCCTGCGGGTGGTGGATTTAAAATATTATTCGAATTATTATTTATTCAATCTATGGGGAAACTTCTTTCATGGCAAGGCACGGTATGCAGTAGAAATACTAATTGTGATGTTATGTGAATTAGAAACAGAATATTATGTAATAATGCAGGGAAAATTCATAATACAGATAACTACATGCATATATTGGTAAATTTTTGGTGGCAAATGTAACCATCGGTGCATCACATATATTAGGAACTAAGGACTTGGACCAAAATTTTTGAAATATTGGGTACCCTTCGTGGTAATTTTTCGTTCCTATAGACGGATATATCAGCTTAAACCAGAGAAAAAATATGAAAAAACAACCGCCGTCGTCATTGACTTTGTTTTGCTTTGGTAGGCAAGCCAAAACAACATTCAAGATATTTATTAGGCACTCATTATTCGATTTAATGTATTATTGTGATACAAAAAAGGTTAAAAACCCTTCGATTGTATTCAGCACCTTCAGAGGCCTCACGCAATTACGCCCTTGCTAACAGAACCAAAGTCTTGCAGCCCTGTTGATTTGAGGTTGAGTAGCGTAAAGTGAACCCGAAATGAAAGGACATCATAATCCGCAGCGTTTCGCTACAGAACTAAACACAAAGCACGTATAGTGAAGAACGTATTTGAAAAATGAGAAGATGGTATGAGTACAAGTGTATGATTACATGTAAGACATGACATGAGTGTGAAATTTACTGAATCAAACGAAAATGTCAACCATGGTGAAAATGACGTTAGCGTTTACGCTCTTCAACCATTCCAATTCAATCTTTCAACCCCATACAAATCTTCCAAAATCAGGCAAGCCTGTATAAGATACCCAGTCGAGAACGACAAATAAAGACGACTTTGAAGGTCCGTGTCATTTCAAAAGCGTGCCCCCCTCCACACATACACAAACAGCAAGATCAACGATGTCATCAAAATCAACAATAACAACGGTAAGATGACACTTGAAAAGAACTAGATTTACAGTTGAAGACCAAGACCAACAGTAATTTCTTAACACCCCAGCTGAACGGTTATTTATATATAATTACATAGCCCTAACACCATAATGCCTATAATAGGTGGATACCACCCCTTGGAAATCTTTAAACATTACAGGGGTAGGACCCCCTTTGAAATTTTGAAAAATTTAACATTAGAAGGATAGGATGACACAAAGAAGAATAGAAACAAACGAGTATATACGTACAACCGTTGAAATATATCCCTCGGAAATTGAACAATCGGTCTAAATCAAACTTTGTCAAAGCCACGTTCAATAGGATACCCGCGTTCTATTTTTTCAAACGCATTCTTTAAGATTTTCTCCGATGTTAAGTGGTTGAAAGTATGTAGGGACCCTCGTTCTAATGGAGACCCACATTTTATTCGAAGCTTTACGGTACCTATATATATATGTATATATATATTCAACATCCCAATCCCACGCAACAACACAACACGACACCGTACAATGCAATCAATCTGACGATGAACTTGTACAGAAGATAAAGCAAGGAATACTTGCGACGTTTTTTTATCTAAATCTGTGACATAAATACAATTGGGAAGAAGAGGACTATCATCGCCCTTAGTAATTGTGCTGTGCAAACAGAAACTGAAGCGTGCACAATGACGGATTGACATGAACAAGTCAAGCCAATTTCAAAAAGTTAAGTTAGGACGTTGGGAGGTATTCGCACTCTTCATGATTTTTTTAGCTTCATCATCCAGCATCAGCATCATCATCAGCTCAGAGCACAACTACTTGTACGTAACTAATCACTAACAACAACATCCACGAAAGTAAAACAAAAGCTAAACCATGGAGCTTATAAGTGATAACTTCTACCCTTCGAATTGTGATATAAGAAACAACCAAGTAACGGAATCCAATCAAAAAATGTTGTTCAACGTATCCAACATTCCACCGTTTGGATAAAGGATAAGTCTTACAGCCCCTGAAATTCCCATCATCAGAAATAAATATGTGTACATACATATATATATGCGCTTACGGTGGAAGCTCTTTATCACCAAATTCCAAAATATTAGGTTTGCTTTAGATTTCTACTTACTACTACACTTCTCTATTACCACTGCACTAGCATTACTATTGCACCGTCGTAAATTTCCCTCGATGAATTCTTTTAATCTGGCAGTTTCGAACTACTTTTTTGAAATAAATACACTAAGCACTTCACATTAGACACTTTATTACTTTTAACGAACTAAAACGTACACAGAAAATAGTAAGGTCCATTTTCCACGAAAACAATAATGTCAATACTAAATAACAGAGTGGTGAAAGAGCTAAAGTCAGACCTAACACTCTGGTGCATACGGGGATCGCTTAATATTTTTTCCTTTCCTTTAGTATTTATCGAATCCCTTTATTTTATTTTATAAAATCAAAGTAGGCGTTCTTCTCAAGCAATCTCGACGTGAAAAGCTGACCATTCTTTATGGCATTTCTTTTCGTGCGGAGACAATGATAAGGGAAAAATCCCATAAAAAACACATGTGTGTAAATCAAAGCGAAGCCTAAATCCATTCCGAAATCACAAACGTATGTATAAAAAAGGGATCTATAGAGGTACACTTGTAGCTGTATCCTATTCCTGTAGCCGTATCATAGTGACACTCATGTGCACCTGAAGGAAGGTATAGATATCAAGCCTATGCAGCTATACTCACTACTATGACTACTTACAGTACTTACACACTACCTACTACATACTTAATACCACTGCAGCTACATTTGACAAAACCAAGGGAAGTAATGAAAGAACATTTGGTATGTTTTTGCTGGCTTGGGACACCGAGGAAGTTCTGTGCTGTCTGATAAAGTAAAAATTAAGATGTGGGATGTAGAAATTGGAAATTGGATTTCAATACAGTGAGAGACACAATACACCACGGATTAACCGCAAAATGCATTTTGCCTGCAACGAAAAAAACAACAATGTAGAAAACTCGAGGATACAGAAACTGTGAGCAGTATCGGAATCAAGAAATCCGTATTTGACGTTGCCGTAGTCACCATTGCACACATCCTCTTCCATCTTCATTCCAATTGTCTAAATGTCCTTTATTGAACATTCAATACGCGATATATCATCGGCTTGTAAAACCTGCACAACGTCCACCATTCGACCGTGCACATCGAATAGAGCCGAAGTGCCGAAGCCGACGAAACAATGATAGTGAAAACATCTACATACAGGTAAGATTTCCACCCAACTACTTGCAAACAAACTAAAAACCATATTAAGTGGTGCATACCTCCATTTCCAACTCCCTAACCGATAGGTGTAATGTATAGGTATCTTTTTTCACTTATACACACAGAGGATCGAGCATAAGGCAAATGAAGCTTGAAGTAGAACACAACACTGAGGGGCAAGGCAAGGCAAAAATACGATTTCATCTTAGCATTTCTTGTCAACTCCGTGCCGTGTTATCAGTGATGTTGCTATTTCCTTCTAGAATCATTGCCATTGCCGAAAGTGGAGAGTGGAAGAGAGGTAGAGAAAGGGAGGAGGAAACTCAACTGACAACTCTTGTCTTGTGGGAAATGAAATGAGAGACGGATATTTTTGGATAAATAGAATTCTTGTTCGTTGAAATAATTTTTCGCTTGAATGACAGAAACAATGGATTTTTTGTCATTTGACTCTTACGTTAGTTGGATCTTAACTCATGTGTATTTACTTTACTCCTTGCAAGCATAACGTAATACAACAAAATGATCTGCACTTGATGCATACATACAATGGAGTTACATGCCGCCTTCGACCAAACAAGCGATATTGAACGAAACGAAATACGACAACGATACAACAAGCAGTAGTGAAGACATCACCGTTAATCTCCACCAGCAGTACTTCACTTTCCGTTCGAAATCAGCAGACAATTTGCTTCGTCTCCAGCTTAAATCCTTATCACGTAAACCACGTACCCGACATCGTTTCTGCAACTACGCTACTCCCTCCCAGCCCAGCACACGTAAGTAAAGTAGGTATATGTATACTAACTTACAAAACACATCCTCCGCAGAACGTATGAGGAGATCCAGCAAGAGAACCCGAACCCAAACCAAAACCAAAGCCAGTGCCTTGAAATGAAATGAGATGGTATGTCACGCAATGGATATGGACAGCAAAGATCCAAAAATACTGACGCATATCTACACGTAAAGATTTTTTAATATTTTCCCTGGAGTTAAGCCTAACGATAAGGATGAGATTGTTCACCTCGTTTGGTCTTGAACGCCAAGGATGCTCGATGAAATGACAAGAATGCTGAGCAATTTTTTACTCTCTTCATTCCAATCAATCTTTCCTGGCTTCCACTTTTCCATTTATACTCGTTAGGGCATCAATTAAATCTTGGATCCTTGCATCTACTACACAATTTATTTTGCCTGTTCTGGGTATGGCAATAGCCCCATTGGATTATGGATCTGAAGGTGGAATCGTGAGTCCTAAGTCGTTTTGGCAGAAAAAATATAGAAGAAGTATAAATCAAACATGTCCGAGATAAAAGGAGAAACACAGAGTGAGAGGATGTCAAGCCAGAATATTCAGTTCGCAGAAAAGGCTATTAAACGAAATTTGACTGTATCTGAGCACAGTATTAGTGTGTATACAGCTACGATCTCTACATATAAATGTGGTACAAGCTAGTAAAAACTACTAACTACCAACACCAAGTCAACTCAAAGTCCCAATACTTCTACAACTACAATTAGTTATACATACGTATAAAGTGCATAAAATATGATCCTTTGTAGTAAAAAAACGAGGAAAAAAGAAAAATGAAGACAACATTAGTTCCGCCCGCTAGATGTTGATCTTACGAAGTATTTCAAGTGAAAAAAACCAAGAAGTTGCGTATTTTCAAGTCCGGTGTTCGATCTTCAGTGCACGCCCAGACACAGCACAGTACAGTCCTATACTCATCCACATACAGATATGCCAGTGCCAGTATCAGATTACATAGATGTATTGTAGGCTCGTGTAAATACAATTATAGAAGTACCTACCTAGAATGGTCTATCTACCTTCCGATCCCCTATGTATATCACATGAAAATCGAATTCGCTTCAGCCAGCGCCTATGTATATCCGTGCCATGACTAACTAAAAGTGTTACAGGTAAGCCAATTTTGAATGTGTGATAAATCATTACTGCAACGGATAAAAATCTGACTCTCAACTCGGAATCCTTCTAATACTTGAGGATTAGATTTTCACAAAACTCATAACAGATGAACAGACTGAAGAATAAAGGTATGTAGGCAGGTAGAAAAGTCAGCTCCAGATACAGTGTTTACAATGTCATCCAAAGTAATACAATTAAACTGCGACAGGCTGAAAGCTTGGCAAAAAATATCACATTTAACAAATGCCAACGAGGAGAGTTTGGAGGAAGCTTGCGCTTAATAAGATTATTGTACAATTTATGGGGTCTTGACCACACAATGCAGTCCAATGCAATGCAACGCAAAGCAATAGGTACTCAATGGTAGACATGAGTTATTTTAACACGAACACAACATTCCTCACACTTCTCAAAATACAAACAAGTTTTTTTTATATAAGGAAATTAAATCTCATCATTTATACATTCTTTCCTCTGCACTACTCCCACTTTATGTTGCTACTATTACACTTTTTGCCTGTTTCGGATCACTTCCATTTCTCCACCGCATCTTGATCCTTTTTATATTCACCACTTATGATTTACTTTACACATTAAACCTTGATACTATGGACAGGTAATTTACCTTCTTCATCATACCAAACTTATCGTACCAAACCTTAATTTGAAATCTGAGTGTCAGCAAAGTCGAGTATCTTCCCAAGAACCACATAAACTCAATATTAAATGGCGCCAATATTCCATGTGCAGCTGAAGCAATAGAATGGATACGCGAAATATTCTCTTAAAACAAATTTCAAGACAAATTTTGTTATTAGATTAGATTTACTTCAAGCCAAGTTAAAAAATAAAGTTTAGGCTGCCATGTGCATAGCGAATACAACACATTTTTCGTCGGAGAGAAGAGTCGCACCTACAACCCTAAGCCTAACAAGAACTGTTTTGATTCGGACAAAATCTTGTTAACTTTAATGTCCTTCCTGCACACATGTACCACACATGCAGGTATATATCTATGCATAACAAATGTAAGTGCTCTACTTCTTGGCTCCTACTGTGCTTGTACTTCCTAAACCAACCCAATGTGCCAAGAAGCTATAGTAAAGGATGGCTAAACAACCCTCACTCAATTCTAGATTGGATTTTACTTTAACAAAAACTGGGCCCTAACCTCCATTATATTTTGAAAAGTATATGGATATATATATCAACCTACAACCTTTTCAGCGGTTCTACTGGTCATATTGGCTTGGTATTACCTATGTATGTGCCTGTCCACTATTTGCACATTATATGCTCAGCAATAACAATAATGATATGTGAAGGAACAATATAATACCAACCAGGATATATATTATGGAGACATGCATTGGACAAGGAACACAGAAACTATGAAATAGCCTTTAAAGACAAGAGGGAAGTTCTCGTTCTATCGCAGTTACCGCCGATTACAAGAACCTCTACCAAGTTTTGCAGTTTTGCATGACATGACGAGGGGCAATACCAATAGCAATTCAAAACGATATTGACCTATTTCTTGGACGTTAAAAATTGAAGCTATCCTAAAACAGTTTTTATTTGTAATTCTCTTTGTAGACTTCAAATTCGTCAGTAGGTAGTAGTTACCAGACCAACCAGAGCTATGACCAGCACCAGCGCCAGTACCGGAGAATAGTGATATAGGTATACTACTGCAACTATAAATACCACACTACAGCTCAACAAATTTTCAACCAAATTTCCGCGTTTACTCCTATCCTGTTCAATATAATAAAACACGTTTAATGGAACAATTTTGTCACTATTTTTAAACCTACAATATAATGCAATACAGGCTACGACCATAACCATGCAGTATACTGTATATTTACGTTACCTTCTATATTCCACTTGGAATTATAACAACACACTTCACATACCACGTACCCCGGAGGAAGGTCATGGTTGGTTGTTGGATATTTGGATGTTGAATTTTTCATGGTATACAAACTTTTATAACGCCTTATTGACTTTAAATTTAAAACTACTTACTTACTTGGTGAAAGAATGCAAGTCAATGTAAACAGACTTTCGACGTTCCTGGGCCGTCATTTTTAACGTGACTGCCAACGCCAGCGTAAACTACGAATAGATAGCAATTTGCAAGTCTCCTTCCTATGAATCCACTGAAGCGGTTGCAGTAGTCATTCAGCTCCTCTCTATATTGGTACTGGTGCTGGTACTGCGATTTCTACTGACACTGACATATGGACAATAAGTGTCTTTGCTCTTTGTTGTCATTTCCACACATTTCCTTTCAGATGGTCGATATGCGAAAACGAAATAAAGTGTAGATGGATGCTCACATATATGTAAAATAACATTAACCTCTAACAGTAGCAATCTTATGTAAAACTAAAAACACAGGTCACCCTCTATATGCATTACTTTTATTTGTTATAGGTGAAAAGAACCAAAATATGTAAATACTGAACACGCACACACACGCTCAACTTAAGACGTTCAATATAGAAATGTGCACTATTGACTTAAATAATTACGAAGGTAATGCCAAAAAAATATGAAAAACTACGCAGGGAGCGAAATAAGTACTTCTGTACGTATCGCTCTTCCCTGAACGCATTACGCTTGCCAATTTTAGCATTGTTCTTCCTTGTAGTCTTCAGTGCTCGACAAAATATAATTACATCGAAATCGTCTGCATCGTGTCGACTGTAGTTGCAAATTAGTCAAATAACAAATGAAAACATACCTATATGCATAAGTAGGCACCTATCAGTAATCCACTAAGTAAAAGACATCGATAAAATTTATTATACAAGAATGACGCAAGAATAATGCATAAATGAACCAACGGCCAACAAAGACCACTGAAATCATTCGAGCTAAACTTCAGACTAGAGCCACATAAATACAGTGGACAATATTTCAAAAATACTTCCACACTCAATATTCACGAATGACTGGTAGATCGTCAGCACATAAACTGTAATAATATGGTATCCGATTCTAATCCAATCCAATCCAATCCAATATGTAAAACATTCTTACCAGACAATCTTATAGCTACAGGCATCAGTAATACTATTTTCTCTGTACGTTACAGTAAAGGCAATAAGGGTAGCAGGTATTGTTTGAAGTTGTCTAGTGAACAATGAAGAAACAAGTCGGAATTGTACGAGCCCCAGTGTGCATTGTCCATTCTCCTTATTGAGGTGCCAGTAATAATTACATGACGTAGCATTGTGCTGTACTTTGTACTAGTTGTTTAGACTGCCAAAAGCTTACAAGTTGAACTCTACATGTACCACACTTAAAACACGGCTAGAAGCTAGAACCATAACTGCAACTACACCAAATGCTACAAGCTCTAACCCTCACTTTCGTTCCTAATCAAAGTGCATCTCTATTATTGTAATCGTAATCCAGATGTAGCTTATTCCATCTCCGTCCCAATCCCAAGCCTCGAAGACTCGCAATATTTTAAAGGATGGAATGCTCACCATTCCACCACATTATAATGCAACACAGTGCAGAAGAGTACAACACAATGCTATAAAATCATGTCGTGTAAAAATTTAAAGTCACAACTCTAAATAAACACCACACATACAAAACTGCAAGGTTAGATGTTGTCGCCGCTGGTTTCGATTTTGTATTTGGACTTGGACTTGGTTGTGGTTGTGGCTGCTCCTACTGCTTTACCTCGTGTTGAAACGCTAAAACGTCGAAGCGTCGAAATGCACCTATCTGAAATAATTATATTATGCAGATGATGCATGCATGTCCTATCCCTGTTCCCAAACGGGTTACGCTGTTTAGCCGTTTGTGACGAAGCGCACAAGCATTGGATACAGGCAGACATATATCTGTACACCAAAGACGAGAATAAACGAACAAGAACAAATTTAGCTTACGAAATAAATTTTTACATCAACTTCAATCCCCTGCTCACTATAATTATGTGTCTACAATGATATTATTATATTCAGAGAATGGGACGATATATGCATACAAGCATCGCATTGTATGCAATCGTAAATTCCAAAGACAGCAAATTAAATCTTGCTCTTCTTCGTCGCTCTTTGTGAACTGAAGTTTGCTGAGTAGTTTCTCAGTAGAAAAACAATTTCCTAGCTAACACCACTACTACTATTCACAGCCATCCTCAACACATAGATACCTAATGAATCCACCCATTCATCCATCCATCCATCCATCCACACGTAATTATACATATTATACCCTACGCCTATAGGAAGATAAGGATTACTAAGCAAACAGAAACGTGAAACAGTGACCTCGGGAAATCAATAAGACTAAGGCTGTTTTGTAAACAGTAAACAAGTATACTCAACAGAGTTAACAGACAGTGAAAGACAGAGCACAATCGTCACATTCTCAGAGGCACATCATAACGAGAACTAAATGCAAGAAGAACGAGAATTATGCTGGTTTGATTCGAGCTCAAGACTCAGCTACACGACCCTAAGCAAAGCAACTTACAATTAGAGACGTAACTAAAGTACATTAGCTGAATACAATGTTGTTTTCGAATCCAAGCTTATTTCTCTTCGACGCTCGGCTGCCAATCTATTATACGTACTAAATACCGCTGCTGGAAACTGGAAATGGAACTACGATCACTAACACCAAGCGTGCCTTCGTACTGCAAATTAATTGTATTATAGCAAATTTCTAACTACAAAGCAACATTTGAATTGGGATTTGGGCTTCAGTTGGAGTTGGAGTCCATTATTGCTTTCTACTTTATATAAGTACCCAGCAATCACGTAACGTTCTA
>JAAXYX010001622.1:0-21730 GCA_036851915.1 Ptenothrix huangshanensis | reverse complement strand
AGAAGACGAAGACGACGACGACAACGACGACTTACTATTAGAATAGAATATAATGGTTCGAGGCTTGAAGAGGCCAAGCATTAAATCCACCTACAATAGCCTATACTCTCTCGGTTCCTTTTTAAAGGTATGAGAATAGGACTTATGAGCATTAGCTTCATACATACAAGTCCCTAAACTACACATATATACATATGTGTATATGCTGCGCTATACTTTACACTACATACATACATGATGGTATATCCCATACATACATACACTAGCTGAGTATTAGCAAGAAAACCATTTATTTCCTACATATAGGTATCTCAACCATTGGCAATAATCTTTTCAAATAAAGATTTCATTCCCAGAGAACTATAGAATAGAAACCATACCATACAATTTTACTTTTCGCATACAAATGACAATTTTACCATAGAATTATTTTAATCAAATCCTCAAATGGTCTTCCTTCTCTAGTTACACTCGCCGAGAGCAAACAATTGCACAGCAGTAGAAAAAAAGTTACATTACTTCCTCAATGCTGACAGCAGATGATGTCAAATCAAAAAACTTTTACAATTTCCAACATCTTCCCAACGATATCTTCGACTAGTCTCGAATCCAGTATCTATCCACACAAGAATGAAACATCCTACTCAAAAAGACACAGACACAGGGTGAAGAGACTGACGAAAAAAAACACAGGAGATCAAATCTGGTCAGTTTATTCAAAATTACTTCCCATACGATGAACTCCACAAAGTGTTTTTTACGATTCCTCAACTCTTGTCTGTGTCTATATAGAGGAAGCATTGCATCGGATCGGTGGGTTGGGGAAGGAGCAAAGAAAGAAAAAAAACGAGAGGATCATCGGATTTGGTAAATCCTCACAACATTTTCATCACATTATATTACTACAATAGTATCTACTATAAGCCCATCACATAAACCAAATGCTCACTTCGACCACTAAACTTTCCTTCGGATTTGCATAAGTAGATCGCAACGTGAGGAGGACTATGACTCCCACCCTAACCTCCACTGATCAGAATATGCACGTACCCAACTTACCATACATATAAGAAAAATCCCACTAGTTTTACATCCATTTAACCTCAGAAATCTGAGAGCGATACGAATACAAAAATACGAAACGCAAGAGGAAGAGGGAAAGGCATACATACATGAATGTGGGCAGTATTATCAAATTAAAAAATATAGCAGTTTGCTGAGAAGACTCACAGTGGTGATCGGTATCATCACTGAGTATCTGTATCTGTAAATAAACCCAAGTCAAGTCAAGCCAAGCAAAGTAAAAGTAAATATCTACACAAGTACAAACAGAATAAAAAACAGACAAGTAACAGCTATAACAAGTTTCATCATTTAAAATAACAATTTAAACGCGATTCTACATGTAAAGTTTGCCAAGAAAACAGAACGAAATAAGATGAGCAAGATAGGAAAGGATGGACGACAGAAAAAAGCAACAACTGCACCTATGCATGCATGTATGTAGAGAGTTAAAGGAGTATAGTGTAAACCATGAATGTTAAATTCAAGTCCAGAAGATCTTGAGAAACTTTGTAACAAGTAGAAGGAAAGAAGCAATAAAATGCATGTATAGTATCCCTATGTTTTTGCATCCCAAGTTGATTGTCAAGTCAAGCATTGAGGCAGTCGTAAAAAGAAAAGAAATCCACTTCTTCCCCACCCTATCTATCCATCCATCTATCTATCTATCTCTCTATCTGTTCTGCCTACACTCCCAAAGCACTACTCACTACCTATCACTTGACTGTGCATCCAAGAAACTACCGGATAATCGGAAGAATTGCATTATATTGCATCGCACTGTGTACATAGCTTCGCAAAGACCTGCATATTATGATTGCATGCGAGGGATTCTATTGCAGTGAAACACGAACACCAGGAAACAAAATCGTATTCTTACACACTCAATTATTCACATTTCTATCCATGGAGATGAAATAATGCAACGAAATGTAATATTTTCTTCCTCGAAATATACACCATCTTCGATTCCAACTTCTTGGGAATTTCTCACAGAAAACTTGCCACTGCGCTTCTTTCTATGCACTACAAGATCCTTCACAGCATTATCCAAATCCAAACTACATACATACATACATAGCTATACAGATATACCGTATAGACAGGCTACAAATACCTATCTGAGTAAGATCCACAATGTATATATATACAGGTTCAAGCCGGAATAGTTGCTCGGACAAAATAATTCAGTCCTCCAGAGGGACGCATAGTAATCCTAACAGAAAACAAAGAGTTTCACCATCCTGGGTTCATCCCCTTTTCTTGTCTAAAGTGCAAATATCTTCATACTACAATCTTCATCTCCAATACTTATACATTCTTCCTAACTAGTCCACAAGCCAAGCCAAGTCAAGTCAAACCAAACCAGGCAACCGAAATCTAAAGAGATGTAAATGTCTATACAGATAGAATGCAAACCATCGGTATATATGTATATCTTTATCTTTATACAGTGAAAAGGAAGGGGAAAACGATACAACCATATTCCATAGGAAGGGAATAAAATGCAAAAGATTCGTACAATCTAATACAGCTATACTACTTTATTAGCTCCAACTTTAAAACAAACTACAACTACAAAGTGGAGCACATGGAAACAATGGCTGGCACTCACGCTTCCACTCTTCAACAACTGATCGTGAGAAACTTCCACTTCCCAGTCCAAGACCAAGACCAAGACCAAAACCGACCAAGACCAACTTCAACTTACCCATTCCAACTACTATCTGTGCAAGGACGACACAAGTACCTACCTACCGACTCCCTATTTTCAGAGAAAACTGAGAGAGCACCAAATATGAAAGCATAACATGGGAGGAAAGTCGCCGGGAGAAGACCCTTTGAAAGAAACTGCAGTACCATTAGTATAGGAACCTATCTCAATCTGTCCATGTATATGGAAGAAGGCACGTAGGTATACCTTGAAGGAAAAAGAGGGAAGTTGAGCAAACACAAAACCAGAAAAAAATAAAATATGGTTTACTCATGTCAAGTCAAGGCGAAGGAAGCCAAGTCAAGCCATGCCGAGGCAACCAAGCCAAGACAAGACAAGACAAGCCATGCCAAGCTATGCCAAACCGAACCATACCATTCCAAGCCAAGCCAAGAAAAGACAAGACTAGAGACAAGACAATACAAGGGAAGGAAGGGGGAAGGAGGCGAGAGAAACCCTCCGAAAGGAATTTAAATATTCACCGAATTTCTCAGTTCCATAGAAAAGAAGAAAAGTAAAATTATTACCTCCGGTGCATGTATCACGCCATGCAATACAATACGATCCCCGTGTAGGTAACACCTTCAGACGCAAACCCGCATATACATAGTCAAACTTCCTTGCATAACACACTCAGTCAGAGTTAAACTAAACTCTAAGTCACCCAAGTATCGGAAAGTACCTTGAAGTGAGCATCGTATCCTATCGAATTGGCTGCAGCATCAAACTATCAGAGCAGAGCATCCCAGTACAGATATCCATGTCTTCCTCTCGACACCCACAGCCACTATTTTGTTCTTACATTTGCATTTTCATGCACGAAATAAACCTGAAACAAATATACTCACTTTCTCCTTTCTCAAACTTCTCAACTCCACCGAAAGGAACTTCCATCCAACTCCAACCCTTTTTCAACTACTCTTCCACCAGCTTCGAATCCCTAGTTTTTCAACAATCTACACATATTTACAGTGCTAGAATATCGTTTACATATTTTTCAAGTATGGTGAACAACAGTAAAAAAAATTCACGATATGCTTCAAATCTCCGTTTACTAGGTTTGAAAATTTGAACACGGAGGAGTAAGTAATACGTCCGACAGGGAAGGATGTGATAGGATATGTATGTATGAACCGGAGCATTTATCTGCTCGCTAAGTACCAATGCATACAAAAAGAGATTCAATCCAGAAATTGAGCTGAAAGTGAAACGAAAGCGGGAGAGAAGATTCAAAAACTGAGATCGAACCTAAACCTGAACCAGAACCAGAATCAGAATCAGCACCAAAGCCAGAGCCAGAACCAAAACTAGAAATGAAATGAGGAGGGAGACGAGAGCTCATCGAAAATTTTAGGACTGTAACATAGCAAATGTGATCTAGAGGCAAAGGGTGAGAGAGAGAGGGAAAAAATGTACAGCTCGTCGTCTCCAAGGAAATACTCCAATCAGCCCAAAGCCATAGATTACAGAAAATACAGGAGAGAAACTAATAACACGTGCGAGACTAGTTGCCGTTCCCGCGCCTTCACATCCTCCCAACTTTTCTATCACCATTTCCATAGAAAATTCATTAAAATCTACATTTGGAATGTCGAGATTCAAGACAATCTCAAGCCCCATGATTTTATTCTCAAAGAAGAGTAATAGCAACACGGATTCTAACATGGAAAACAGATCCGTTCTTCTCATTCGACTCACATCTAATAAATAATGCAGCAATACATATTGCTTTTTCATGTACGCTTCTCAACAACAATACAAATACCAATACAATACAATACACAATCAACACACCACACACACATCTTTCTCTCACACTCACTCCCTCTCTTACACACACACACTCACACACATCCTTCTCCACACGAAACGAATGCAATGTAATGCAATGCAATGCAATGCAACTTACTCAAGCTATCCCATTCCGACTGTACTTAAAATAAAGATAATGCTTTATGATACACACCTATATACACTCTAAAAACAAGCTCTTCCAAGTCAAACCAAACTCCAGTCATTATTCCCATTCCCGAATCGTACATGTAAATAACATTCATAGATAAATAAAATCTCGCGATTCGTAAATAATTACGTAGGCACTTACAATAAAAAAAATATTAACCTTCCCCTTTCTTCCTTCTTTCCTTCTATTCGATTTGCTTTCCCACCCTAACTGGAAGAATCAGAGTCAGCATGAGATTATCGTTTCTCCATGCTGTGTCGGTGTTGACAATAAAAAACGTTTATTTCCTTTAATTTGTTTGGTCTTGATGAAAATCTCGTCTGATATAATAAAAGAAGAAGAGAACCAGTGAGGAAAAAAATATCCAACCAAGCATCCCGTAGGATCTTTACTCATTTTTTACTCTTCGGTAGGTACTTTCAGTGGGAGTGAGGAAAGGAGGACGAAAATAAAAAACTTATCTGTCTATACAAAGCTAGCAGTTCTCATCGTCATCAGCAGCAGCCAGCTTTGAAAACTGAAGCTACACATAAACACTTTTCCCACAGAGTCCCTCAGCCTTTTCCCATTGATGCATTGCATTGATTGGATTGGAAGAGCATTGCGACGCGTTGCAATAACACGGTACTGATGCATTTCCTCGCATTGTACGGCATCGTATCGTATTGTCTCTCTCTCTCTCTCCTTTCTCGCGACTAATTTGAATCACAATTTACTGCGCTTGGGAACCAAAAGCAACCTTATCGATGATCCACGAAGGAGACACCCGTACTAAACCCATGTCAATTATCACCCAAAATAAATTAGCAGTTAAAGTCTCATTTTCATTCTCCATTTCATTCTTCCTACATAATACGTACCACCATAATAGAGCCTACATTTCGCATTGCTACTAGTTCCCTTCCCTTCCTTATACACACATGCCACCATCACCATCCACATAGTTTGATTTTCACATGAGATTCTCTCGTAAAAAAAATTCGAAAAGAGGATGAAAGTCACCAGGATCATTTACAAAGGAGTAATAGGTCTATGAGGATCCTTCAATTACTTTATACGTGCTTTATGACTCTGGTGAAACTACAATTTTCTCCTAACAAATGCTCCCATATCACCCAAACCAAACTGCACCGCTGACTACGATGTACTGCTATATAGTTCTGTGGTCATTGTCAGATAAGCTTCAACCTTTACAGTCGCTAGTTGTCCACCACTCCCATCCAAACCTTAACTACCCATCCACAGCTACTCTGTACAAACATGAACCCAAACATGCTTCACATTCCGCCCCCAACTACCAACTACAGATAGACCAAACCAGAACAAACCAAGCCAGGAACCAGAAACTGGAACAGACCATGCTACTACTGATAGACCAGACTAGAAACAAACAACAGAAGAGCACTTGGAAAACACAACACGGCAAAACTCCCAGGTTGTGTCTCTCGAAACAACTAAGTAGGTAAAATATTTTCATCGTCCCTGTCACCATATAACAAGATAAAGAGCGAATTAGGAACCTAGTAAATCGGAATGGATGCTGTAGCCCCAAAAAGAAGATCCCTCTACAAAAGCGCCCAATCACGATACAATGAGCCTTACATACATCCACAAATATAATTACATCTGCTCAGTTCTCCACACAAAGGGAATACAAAGTAATGCAATGCAATGTAATGCAATACAATACAATGCAATGGAACGCAACGCAACGAAACGCAACGCAAAGGAGAGCAATGCAATACGATACAACACAAGACAAAGAAAATACAAATAGAACTCGCCCACTTCTGTATTGACACTGTACATTATTACCTCGGAAATACTCCTAATGTCTCTTTCAGCCACCCTAATTGAAGATCCTCGTCTCGAGATTTAAAAGTCATCGTAACTTTACTTACTTCCTAAAATTATGTCCACTCACTTGATCCTCATTCTGGGAGCGGTGACTACGCGGGAAACAGCGGCATGTTACAACTCTCTTCCTTTATAGCTATAATTAAAGCATAGGTATACTAGTGAGGAAAAAACATGCAGTATACATACTAGGTACTTTAGTGCCGCAAAGAAGGAGAAAAATCTTGCAGATTTCCAAACGACGCCCAAATTAAAATATATTATACATACTGAGATGTTCATGACTAGTACGTCAGGAGATGTATTATATTTCCCCTCTCAAATTAGCAAATGTCTTAAATATCCAGTCGTAATGACCTTATAATATGCCACTGCACGGCCCACCAGTACTAGTTAAATGGACATCATAATTTTCAGTGGTCTATAGGCTGCAAACCATACTTGATTGCTTTCTAGTAAAATATACACGTCACAATTAACTTGCAGGATTTAAACTCACACCAGACGAGAAACAACCTTGGTAGGTGGATGCCCACATATAAATTACAATTACGCAACATAATGAAGCTTTACACCACACCAAACCATATATTTCCACAGGAAGAAAGCATACCTTACCATAATACTACTATCTACATACTCCACACTGAATCCCTATACGCATCTTCCTCTTCCACCCGAAGTAGGTGTGCAAGACGAGAACGAGACATGAATTCATTTGCGTACAATTCTCCCCAGAATAAATGAGTACTCTTAGAAATCAGAGATTAATTGAAGGAACTAGAGGATGTAAAATTCCTTATTCAAGGAGCAAACAATATGGAAATGTTATGAATAAAAAATCTTTCCCATTCCCCAGATGACAATTCTGAAAAACTGAATTCTTCTAATTTCCTACCTCCCGTTTCTCATTTCCTCGTATGAAGGAGAGAGGGGATGGCAAGCGTAGATTTCTAATCTACGTGTTAAACAGCTTTTGCATTTTGTATGCATGTGATTCCTTCCAATCTTTGAATCGCATAAGGCTATATAAAAATTCTAATATCTAACTGCCTCGCTACTTACAATTACCTACATATACACCCGCGCTACGTTACACTTTTTATACCATGCAGACAGACAGACATAGATACCTACCTATGTACCTACCCACACACCCACCCACCCAAAAACCAACTTACGCAGACACTCATATCTAACAAACCAGCAACCAGAACCAGCTGAAAACACTTTCAACAGAGATCCACATCCCGAACCAGCAAAACCTCCACTAGCATCGGAATCACGCAAAAAAAACGAACAAATACTTGCCCAAAAACTTTATATCCGTTTCCGTAATCATTTCTATCTATTAAATCCTCTCGGAAAAATTTCCACTTGCAGCTCTGATTCCGAGCTCTAACAACGGATCAAAAGGAATGTGATTACATTCCAAATTTTTTCCCTGTTCCCATGACTTGCCTCCTACTAAATGATTCCATTTCCACTCAACAGCACTGCGTACCAGCACCAGCATACGATAGTATTTTTCCTTTTCCCCTTTGCTTTGGTAGGTATAGTATGGTGTGGTGTGGTATGGTATTGGGTGGCGTGGCGTGTGCCATTCATGGCATGACTTCCTATGGTATTCCTCGGTTTGGTTTGGTTTGGTTTGGCTTGACTGTGCTTTGCCAACACGGACCAAACTCGTACTCGTACTCGTACTGTACTCCAACTCCACATCTAACTCGTGTACATCTAAAGCTACTCAAGTTTCACACTGCCTCCACCTAAGATTTCAAATTGAATAAAAAACTGAAGGACCACAAGGGACTCCCAACAAGATTTCTTTGCTTTGTTCCACCGTCGATATCCATTTAAATCACTCGACGAGTTCTTAGTACTCACCGGAAAAACGAAATCTACAACTTGAAATCCTGTACATGTCACTAGTGCCGACACAACGCATTTACCATTTACAAGCCAAACTATGCTTACCGAACCTCCAATACAACATGCCAATGCCTAGGTGTATAGCTAAGCACCAAAGATCTGTCGATAGAGGTATAGATATAGATATAGTCAGGCATACAAACAAGAACAGGACCCAAAACCAAAACCAAGCAATCCAACTCTTTCTATAGATTATAAACTACCCACTAGACTAGACTTTCTACATTCTGCCCCTCGTCCTCAGCCACACTATCCACTCGGATAAAATTTGAAAGGTTACACAGTGATACAGAAAGTAAGCATTGTTAAAACTTCCAATATATCCACCTACTTTCGGGCCAAGTTGCAAACCAAGACACAAGACAGTAGACACGAGCAATGTGTCTACGAATGCCTATATCTTATGCACTATATACATATACACACCTTCCACTTCCATCCTATAATTTACTATACGTATTTAGACCTACACACATTAGGTAAGTTCTCAGGACAGACGCCGGGAAAAATGTAGATGTGTCTTGCACCAGTCCCAGTCTCTTGATAGCTAGCCTCATTTCACTCTTTTGTACGTCTATGTGTATGTGTGCTCTACTCCAGTTCTGTTATTCTATTTTCATGCTCTTCTTCTCATTTTCTTTTCTTAGTTTATCCTCAAGTTCCGCTCTCCCATCGACTTCCTTCCCCTGATCCCATCTTACCTGTCTTCTTAAAACACATTCTCTCAAATTAAATTGCTATCCGTACCCGTAAATCCAGTTTAGTCTCCCGCTTTACCCATCAAATATTCAACTACATCCTACTAAATGATTATAAATCAGCCGTTGAAATACGAGTCGACAAACATATTCCGTACCATTCCATCCCCTTCCATTTCAGGCGTAGATCTGGGCATACCATAACGTTAGATAGAATTCGCTACGAGACTAAACTGTACCGTATCAAGATAGAAATGCAATGCAATCCAAATTCGAAGAAAATGCAATGCAATGCGGCAGACGACGATGCGATGCGATGCGATTCAATGTGATACGATACGATACGATACGATAGGACGAGGTACGATGCAATGTGATGCAATCGAATAGAAAAAGTACCTACTTGGCAGACAAAGTAACTTCTTCAATCCCGTCCTATCCTCCTTTCCCCCTTCAATTCTCTCTCTCTCTCCCTTCCTCACTCCTCCTCTCATTCACATTCATTCGTTTTCACTTTTTTTAATCAGCTATCCATCCTTTCCCTCTACAACTGATAATTCATTATCTCCCAAGTAGTAACGGATCCTCATCCCAGCACAGGAGGAAAAGAGTCGAAGACTTTTCAACCATTCCATCTCCTCCATAATTACACATTTGATATTCTAATTACGTTCAAGCAACACTCCGACACGTAGCTAGCGCGATTCTAGCAGAACACGCGCCATGGCCATGCCACGAACTTACGACTCCCTCCTCAACCATGTCGTTTGATTTATCTTGCTCCTGATGAAAAAATTCCAATGCAAATAAGTTACAAAAGGCCTCTCTTATAAAACACCTTATACCTACTCCTCATATCATATAATAGCACATTATCTACCTACTACCTTGTCTCGCTACACGCTTCCTCTACCACTACACTAACCTTGCATCACGGAGCATATGCATCTAAAAAAATTAAAATACCAAACTTAATTTAAAATGGCTCCCTTTAGGGAATTAAACTCGCATAAATATTTATGAAGACCTCCATATAATTCGACTTCAAAGAAAATAATAGCAATAGGAACACTTTCTATGAAAACTACGGTGGTGATGGTGGCGAAACTATGGCCTTGCTTGGCAATAGCACCTTGTCTATGACTATATAATTACCTACTAAACGTATATCTACCTACTACCTACCCACCTCTCTATAATTTTACCTATTTACAATATAATGGAGCATGCACGACTTTGCATGATACCATAGATCCACGAAGTAATATGAAAAACGGTAGCGGCAACCAAAGCTGCACAAGAACAAGAACAAGTACAACTCCAACTCCAGTCAAATACTAGAAGGTCATAGTGCACCATTTCGACAATAATTATAGTGACTACAGCACTGTATCTCTAGTCGATTTTATAAATCTATCCGAAAGTGTGCATTTTAAGATGTAGTAGATTTGAGTGCCAACTCCAATGCCAACACCAGTCTACTCCTTTTACATCTGCCCACACTAAATCCTACTCACTCCGGTTAGGTTCTATGACTACAGTTAGTTAGGAACTTGGAAATAATGATGATATGTACACCATAAAATAGGCACAATGTACACTAATACTTCTCAATTCCATCGTAAAATTGAATAGTCTGTCATAAAATATTTTACTCTCCGTATGATGAACATGATCCATTGGAAAATGCGAAGGAAAACCAAGTAGTAGGTAACTTTAGATCAACTATTGATACGGCTACCTCCACACACACTTTCCTACTCATGTCGATGTCATTGAGGTAGGGCAGGACGAGAAATGGGAAACTACTCCGATGAAAATTCTTAATGCCCTGGCTTTACTGGATAAATTATATTATGGCACACAGAGTAAATGGATTTTGCAGACTATACCTATATATATATAGTGTGTGCTACCAACCTACACATCAACTACTTACCTACACCTATATACCTAGTTACGAGTTCAAAGTAGCTAGCAGTAAAACGTACCAGAGTCACAACGAGTACCAGTACAAGCACAAGTCATTAGGTTTTCACCAAGACGACGATGATGATGACGATACGATGGGGACGACGAAGAAGAAGTAGCGAAGAGATGTGTTCCTACCTATACATACACCTACATTACATTACATTACATTACTGTACATACCTAATAAGTAGCTCCCAAGACCTTCGTCGTTAGTTCTTTCTTCCCCCTCCCGACGCAAACACACACTCACCATCACCTTCTACCTTTCTCGTCTGACTACGACTACACGACGACACCGAACCGTATTCATTAATATCAAACTATAAATGAGAGAGCTATAAAAATAATGTTTCAATTAGCAAGAAACTCCATTATAAATGGAGAATGAAAGTTTGCGAGAGAAAGAGAATTTGAGTGAGACCCCCGACTCCTAATGTGGTCTTGGTAATTATTTTTTAGAAAGCGTCAGCATGACGAGCTCCCCATTGTAATCCCACATTGCGTCTGTCAACTTCCATGAGCGGAAAAAGGACCTTTTCTCCAGCGTCGAAATTATTTCAAATCTCAACTAAATTTCACACCAAGTGTCAAAGGCATTACTCTTGATAGGTAAGTAGGCTTTTTTCCACCTTCCTAACTCACTGCGTTCATAGCTGACGGCTGAAAACATATACCTACATATAAATATCTTAAATAAGTGCATATCGTATCGTATTCAGTTCAGAATTTAAATTAGGAAAACCTCCAAATACAAGTTCATATACGTGAATGCTTCCCTTTGACGGTAACAAGTAATAAAGCAAAGGGAGGCACAAACGCATGCACTTTCACCTACTGCTTTAAACTGTATTCATTTGTCCAATATAAAATCAACGAACCTAAGAATAAATGCAAAAGCTCTCTTCTATATTCCATTTCATTTTCCAGTTTCATCATCACCTCAATTGCCACACACAGGAAATACTTTCGCAATTGCAATTATTGCAGTCTCCATCTGTAGTCCTGAGTCCTGCCACCGTATTTGTATTTAGTAAGCACGACACAGAGGCACTGAGGCACTCAAACAATATTTAACACATCACATGGGACCACATTAAATTTGACCTGGATAGTTTCTACTCTACATTCTCCTCTCCATAATCACCCCATCCAAGGCAAAGATACCCCATTTAAAGAAACAATTTGCTACACAACCCATACCCATGTAGTTTGTTAATGGTACTTTTATGAAAAGAAACAAATGAATTGGAAAGCAAGAGGGAGAAAGAGACCCACACAAACACACAATACATATAGACAATCAGACAAACAGACAGACACTTCACATCGCATCTTACATGACATTAGCCAAACAATCCGCACATACATATGTACGTAAAGCTATAAAGTTAAAAACTGATTTGATCCTTTCTTCAAATAGCAAAAATAAAAACTTAAAGAAAGATGCTACAAATGGAATATAGACTGCTCCCATTCCAGATCCAGACAAAAGTTTTAAGCATGCAATGATTCTTCAATATAAAATGATAAGGTGGCTTTTCCGGGAGAATGCCATTTGAAGAGAGGAAAATCCTCAAAAATACGTATTACGTATCATATGAGTGTTAACTTGGAAAAGTCTGAAGACTCACTCGTCCATAACTCCATTGGAAAAGTTACACTGAAGCACCTAATAACAATTTCCCAATAGGGCATTCCTTCTTCTATTTCCCCTAGTTGAAGACAGACTCAAAACTCTACACATTCATTCCAGTCTTGCTATTTCATTCTGTTCTGTCTGTACAGACAGGCCAGGCCAAGCCAAGACTCTTGTGCATATGTGTGTGTGTGTGTCTGTATTCCGCATCTGTATGTGTACTCTGTAGGTAGGTAGGTACATAAGGTGTCTCGTACAACTGTCAGCTCCTACCTACATTATACACTCGTACAATATTTAGTAGGCAATATCTATAAAAAACCAGTCATATGCGGGCAACCTGCCGCGAAATGCTGATGCCGATATACATGTAGATAGGCACACATATGTACAAATGTATAATGCACCTAACCTCCAAGTACCTAGATCCTATGCCATGCCATGCCATGCCATGCCATCATCTCCAAGGTACCTACTCCTCTTTTTTTTCTCCCACTGTTTTAGACAAGCAAGTGAATAGGGACAGTAGGAAGGGAGTGATACACATTTGTCTATAAAAAGAAGCTCTAAATCTTTTTCATAACTCTTCTCTCCTCACATATATATAAATAATGTTGAAGTAAACCATTACATATCCTAGGATAAACGTTTAACATAACATATCCGCTTTCCTTCATGACTTATACCACCGTCGTCAATTTCAACAAGATATTATTTGCTAGACCATATAAAACTTTCCACAACTCTACACTCACTCTCACTCACTTCTCTCTCAGTTCTCGACTCTCCCTTCTCCTAGGTACTCTTCCTCGACCCCGTCGTTTCGCTAGTTTCCTCCTTGATTTCCAAATGTCTCAGCTGTTGAGACAAACCCAGCGACACACACACATACACACACAAGTACAAGGAAAGTAAAGGGAAGAAGACTGTACATAAGGCTACAGCAGGCAGTTGACGGTGGTAGTGGCAGTGAACAACCGTTTTGGGTGGAGGAGAAAAAGACATCATCACATTTACAAAATCGTAGATGCTGTTGAATACTCATCTTTCCCATTCCTTCATACATTCCTGCATTACATAATACAGTATCTATATTTACATCTATAATCTACACAATCTGAAGCATGCAGAAAAAACCACGGCAAAGGAAAAGGCAAAGGGAGAACCAAGCCAAGAGCAATGGCCACGGCAGGAGTACCATAGACTGTCGAAAACATATACGTAGGATACCTTCATATAACCTAATGTCATAGAGTTGAGTGCTTAGCACACAGCTATGAGTACCTATATACCAACTTATATTAGTAGCATTCTCTCCAGCCCCAGTAAAACGGACGGAGAACGACAGCGAGAAGAAGTGAAAAAAACGAGAGAACCGCCGCCGCCGTTCCACCCACTCTTGAGAAAAATGCCTAAGGAAATGAAAGTTTACTTTCGCCACCTTCTCTCACTCCTTCTTTTCGTATCTTTCCTCAAGCTGTACGTAGACACACTTAACTCTCCTCGACTTCCTTCATTCTCCTGCCTCGCTGACTTCTTTGAGTTCCACCGGCCCTTTTCTTTCTTTACTGTCTCGATCTCCATCCTGCCAGGACAAGCCACATACTTTTCACTGTGCACACATATAACTACTCGACTCCACAAAATGTTGCAACGGGTCCTCCTGTGAGTATTAAAACATAGTCATTCCGACGCTAAGCTCCATACACATACACATACACACACATACTCACTCACACACACACACACACGCACAAGAGCCCACCTTATCATTTATTGGACTTCTTCCATTACCCTCTATTCTTTGCCCACTTGACTGCACACTCCAAAGATCTGCTCTTGCTATTTCTTGAGGTCTCAATGCCCCAGATGTAACTCCCATATGTAATTTGAAGGCTTTCTACTTACAACCAACCATCCTACCTCCTCTACACGTTGGTTTGGAATGAAATGGCATGGCACGGTCTGGTCTGGTCTAGTCTAGTCTGGTGACTCGGCTTATAGATTTTCTCTACAAAAAATCTCCAAGTGCATCAATTCAATTTGTGTTTCCAACACTTATCATTATGGAAATATCTTTCGCTAGTTTTTTTCCTCACTTTATTTTTTTAAACTTTGACTTTGACTTGACTCAAAAGGGTAGAAAAGGACACAAAAGCTGCTCGTATTGCTCCAAAAGTCGACATGGTAAAAAATCAAGTGCAGTAAGCAAGCAATGTGCAGCCTTCGTTCACATCGGTTCCTCACCCTTTTCCCTTTCAAAGTCAAGTCAACTCAGACCCAGCCAAGCCAAGCCAAGCAAAGCCAAGCACAGCTATATGCCACGTTTTTCCATGGTTGCCCTACCATTGTGCCAAAGTATGTATAGAATGTATAAAACAGAATTCGTTGCACTAAAAAAAATCAAAATTCATGTGTCAAACTTTATTTCTACACCATGCCTTACATAGTAAATAGAGAAAAGGAACCAAGCCAAGCTAACCCAAGCCAAATGCTCAGCTCTCGTCGAGTCTCAAAAGCCAAAAGGTACTAGTCATTCATTTGTCATTACGCTCCAAAGTATGACACTTTGTCTCGGTAATTCTGTCAAAATGTTCAAAGTGAAAGCGCGTNTAGTCATTCATTTGTCATTACGCTCCAAAGTATGACACTTTGTCTCGGTAATTCTGTCAAAATGTTCAAAGTGAAAGCGCGTGTGTACAACGAATCAAAAATGAATTTGATCATTTCCAAGAAAACTTGGTTTACGTACGGTAGACAGTAGGTATAAGGTATATGTTGTATCCAAATTGAGCTTCAGAGTACCTTACACACATACAACTGTAAATTCGAGCTTGAAACTTGTCAAACATTGAGAATAGGAGATAAACTAGAATACAACAGAATACAAGGACAAGCTCCTGTACAAGCCACAACAGATAAAAGATAAGAATAGCCACACAAATTCCGGTGTTGTCGTTCCAAAAGACGCTGTGTAAATTCTCACCATAGCAGATACAATCTAAATATGCCATTCACAGTCGTTAAGGAACAATAAAATCTAAATCTACAATACGCCATGTGAGAAGTGTCAATGTGTTCTTGTTTTTTCCCTACACTCCAATTCCAGTACCAAAACCGTCGACCGTCTCTCACTGAACTCCAAGGTTTAATCGTAAAGCCTTTACGAACGGGAAGCTAGTTTAGTTGCAAACAACACCGACGCAACTGACACACATTGCCTACAAAACACTACCTACATACCTACACAGTACACAGTTAGTGCAGTACCTACTGTAAAAGGTGTAAGTTTAAAATTCCCTTCACGTCCTAAAACGTGATGAACGCATTACCCTCCAGTCTCCAGACTTTGTCATTACTTACTATGTATGTATACCTACCTACCTTAGAGTCTATATAAAACATACATACATAAATGCTAGCGGGAAACTGTGCAACGAACTGATGCTTCATTCATAGCTTAACGATGTTTTGACCAGCTTTTGACTGCCAACGTAAGATTTTATCGGGGTCTTAAAACTTTTAATAAACTACTGACAAGACAAAGGTCAACAATAAAAAGTATGACAGGCAAGAAGATTCAAGACCAGTCAGCCAGTCTTATGCAGTAAAAAGTAAAACACAGTCACACTCCAACTGCAATACACAAGTCTCTAGTTCTAGAATCTAGTTCAAGTTAATGCCATTTTTATTTTTTACACATCATGAAAACTATTTTGTTGTTTTTAGTTTCCATTACTTTTCCCTTTAGTTTGCAACAATCTGTTAGATTTCAATCACAGTCGCGGAGGAAGCAATCGCAAAGCAAATAGACTTTTCACAAAGTGAGGGAGAGAGAGGAAGAGTGAGAGAGAGAAGTCACGTAAACAGAAGAACGACTCAACAAAATGAGAATGAAAGCATCCACTTTGTCTTCACAGTAGTTAAAAAATTCATGGAATTGGCATTTTGATGATCAAGTTAAGTCCAGCGGGATACAATCCTCAACTAGTGTACCGAAAAGTGAAAGGAAGGCAAAAGACACAGAATCCGAGAGAGAGAGAGAGAAAGTTAAGAAATTTCTCCCACCACCACCATTACACAAAAAAACCGGTTCAGATGAACCGAAACGGGCTTTCACGTCCTCCCGTCCTTTCATTCAGTCACTCAGCTTCCTTCGCTCTTTCACATTCCCGTAGTCAGTCTGAGCTTCTCATCGCACTTTTGCTCCTTCCTGCATGACTTGACAATGCCCACCAACAAAACCAGGAAAACAGTAAAACTCCACTGCGCTTCCCCTCACTTTTCTCCAAACAAAAGGACGTGCCAGGAAATTCAGTACATCTGAGTAGGTCGTAACTAAGCAATACGTCACTCTCAAATCACTTTCTCTCCCTCTTCCTTTTCTCTTTCTCGCTTTTAAAGTTCTCAGCTTTTTTTATATATTGATTCACATCATGTGAAACTTTCATGCCAACCCGAAAATGATCCCAAGAGTTTTTTCTAGCTCGTCCCGACACCGTATGTGTACATATGTTGCTACATACATACACTAAAACACATGGCATACAAAACCTTATACTGTAGTGGCCATGACTACTATAATAAAAGACCCAATGGTTCAAAATGCATGCACGGGTACATAACCACGACCACGACGAAGACTACACTGCCTTCCAATACAGAATACAGAGACACGGATACACATACAAGGAATCAAACCACCTAACCACGTACCTACATTGTTAGTGCTCAGCATCCGAAAATCAGGTTGAATGAATGCTTACAATTAGCCCTATTATAGGAGAGTGACTTCCCGAACCACACGTATCTGTAATTATAGAGCTTCGGGAATTAAGCTTTACCGTGTAAACAATGTTGAGATCATTTATAAAGCACTGCAATATCACATCACACAACACCAACCTTCACCTCTACACTCACAGCTGTTCCATTGAAAAATTTAATATGAAACAAGAAGGGCAGCATTCCAGTCGATAGCGCACCCGGATTGTAAATCCATTCACATTCACTCGCATTGCATTTCATTCCCCGAAGTGAGTAATTACATCTAACTGAATTATAGCCCTGTAACTTTTCAACTTTTAAGCTTCCATGGAACTAACGCCATGGGCCTCTCACTCTCAACGAATAAAAGCGGAAAGAGTCGAGACGTGAAACCCTGCGAATGCTACAACATTGAACTTGTGTTTTCCACTGCAATCTGCAATAACGACAGATTAACCGATGAACGTGAGCTCAGCTCTGAAGCTCCGTCGAAAGAAAAACTACCAATGCAACCAAACATAAAGTGTTTAAGTAGTAATATTTTTTCTAGCTTTAGACATTTCTCCTATCCGGATTATACATTACGATGAAAAGGCATACTGCAAAGAATTTGCATTTATTCACAAGCTTCCATAAAACATAGGTTTTATACATACTCAGCCAAGTACATACATATATACACCCTTATGCAAAAACAGTGGCAGAAGGGAGCCCCGACGTAAACTGAAAATAAATTGCATTACCCGCGGAAATTCCACAGAATGACACCATTAGACATCCACTGTTTACGCGTGAATAAGTAACCAGGCTCCGGCTCGGCGGAAGATGGGAAAACCACAGAAGCTATTTAGAAAATCACTAAACGTGTCAGTCCTTGAAACCACTATCAAAAATTTTGGACACGAGATGAAGAAAAATAGCAAGCGACGAAATATCTGACATCAAAGAAAATCAGATACGTACTGCATTCAGTCAGAGGCTGAGAGAATAAATTTTACATTGCCTTCCGCCGTCTCTTCTCTTTCTTTCTCCCACGCTCACACACACACATACTCTCTCTCTCCCATTCTGCAAACATTCCACAAACGACAAAGACAGAGAAGATGAAATCTTTTAGCCTTTTCTAAGCCTCTGATTTTATTTTTATTTCCAACCGTCACACAAACCCAACCAAAAAATGAGAACTTTGACTTTGACTACACAGTCAAAACTGATCATCTCATTTTAATCACTCGATTCAACTTGACTAAAGATAAGAGATGAGTATAGGATATATATATAAATATATGAGAAAAATAAAATGTCATTTCTGAGAGTGTATGTAATACTACCATCAGCATCTAGGGACACTTATCTTGATGTTACACAATGTGTAGGCTGACAACTTAATACAATTCCTGACATCCCCTTTTGTTGTCTTCTGGGTATTTGAACACATCGTGGAAGAAAAGGGAGCATTTTTAATTCCCATCGTCTACTGACATTGCTTCATCATGCCTATCAATTATTACAATATCCTTCATCTTTCTAATAGCCTCATTCAGACAACGAATGTATGTAAATGCATCAAATATTTAGCAAAACTACTAACAGCTGTCTACAAATTTTAGTCACCTTTGAACATTCGTATAGAAAATGCCCAGATGTTTTCCGTACCTTTATTACCACCGCCAAACTATGCAATACAACAATACAAATATATATGCCTAGCTAAGCTATATATATCTATATATAGCAATTATTGTAACACATAAATAAAGCTAACTATCGTTTCTACAAAAGACCCTCACACAAGAATCTTATTTAGCCCAACAACCTTTAGAAATTCCACAACAAGGAATCAAAATTTTATCACCCTCATCACAAGCCATACCATATAAGAAAATTTCCCAGAATTCCGACGAATAGTGGGGAAGACGGAAAGCGAAGCGCATTAACCGTTCATATATTCCGCTTCGAACGACGTCTGCATTTTTAAATCCAAATGGCATCTCCTTCAAGTGGAGTAACACAAACATCAATTCAAAAAAACGTACTTAAGAATACCCCCGTGAACCCAATTAGTGTGCGGGAAGAAAAAATGCATTTCAATTCCAAACAAGGACCAATCCCATCCCATCCCATCTCATCCCATCCATGCCAGAAGCCGGGGCAGACAAGGCCAACGACAACGAGCGAGGACAGAAGGAAAACCGAAAACGGAAAAGGGAAAGCAACCCTGAAACTCAGCCACACTAAAAAGTGATCAACTCCAGCTTTTGAAAACGGAGCGTGCAAACAAACTCTTGAAAAGGGGAAAAATTCAGCACTCTTTCTAAAAGTGCATTCAAGTACTAAGTGAGTGAGATGATGCAGGATAGGCTGTTTCATATTTTTATAACTATTCCTCGCCTCAAAGGATCTTGTGTATATAATCACTCAACAACCACGACACGTATAGAAGGACATGACTAGACTTATTATATGACCCTATACTATGCATCGTGTAGCTACTAGGTACATACACGCTATGAAACCGACCGACATGGAAAGGGCTTCTATGCCAATGCCAAAGCCAAAGCTAAAGCTAAAGTCAAGCCAGCCCAGCCACCTTCAAGATGTCTATGCCTTCGACCATAAAGGAATAAATTGTAGTCTCCACTATGAAAAAATATACGGATCCATTACCATCCACCACCATTTCCGTCGTCATCAATGATGATGCTTCGACCTTCTTGCTCTTTGACATACTTCAATTCCGTTGCCATTTACCCCTCGCATATAAAAACACCACGACTTTACATCACCTCCCCCGTAACATAGAGTACCATCACCAGTTTCAGAACAAGCGCCACGACTAGGACCAAGACCAGCGCCACTACAAGGTACATACTTTGGATTACTCCCACTACAACCAGTCCAAGCGCAATTTTTCTTTTTTTAGATTCAATTTCATATGCCCATTCAATACTTAGGTACATTGTGTACCTTCTATCTATAAATGTGTATTAGCTCCTTTATAAAGTATATATATGGCTAAACATACAAAAACACTAATACTAGCACAGTATGGTATTGTAAGCTTCAAGCCACCATCCATTCAAAGGAGTTTATTTCCTCCTGCATACGCTCCCTGCTACTCCTATGTAGTCCTACCCTATTTCACCCACCCAAAGAACGGACGAAAGAAGTCAACATTATGAGAGTAAGTTGAGTCAAGAAGGCGCTTCTAAATTTTCTTTGAAATTTCCAGGGCAAAAAAGTGAAGTGAATCGAATGTGACGCGAAAGACATACATTACTTCATACTTCCTCCCTCTCTCTCTCTCTCGCCCCATCATAACATAAAAAATAAATGTATGCTTGAAGAAAGCCAAGCTGTTCAAACCCTCAGACTTGTTCATGAACCATCAGCATCACCACTCATCGTCAGTGCGATCGTAAGTTAGAAAAAAGTATCTCTCCGTTACATAAACTACCCCGTCCAACTTACGATTAGAAGAAAAGGAACCAATTTCAACTCACACTCACGTTTCAATTCCAATCCCTACTCTCCAGTCTGCAGTGCCTCACTTTTAATTCTAGCATCACACATCCACCCAACCGTTGAGATCATCTGCAATTTATCCTCTCGACGATTAACAACAAGGAACCTACACTCTAAAAACTGGTGTAACTACAATTCTAACAAGCTACACGTATTTAAATGATTGTGAAAACATTTAGGATGCATGTCAAGTTCATCAAAATGTAATTTTGAAATGCTTCAAAATTGTCAAAACATAAAATTTTAAAACGTTTCCAAATTGTTGAAAAAATTTTTAATAGGAAATTTTGAAATGTTTGAAAATTGTTAAAATAGGAAGTCTTGCAGTCCAAGATGCAATTTCAATGCATTTGTGATGAGCTAACAAGATGCATTTTTACCTATACTAAACACGCGTAGTAGGTTTTTGGCATTTTAGATATCTTTTTTCCTCTTTTAAGATCCTCTGGTTTTTACAGTGTACCTACCTACCTACATTTCCACCTACTCCCACACACAGAATCACAGCAATTATTTCTAAAGTAGTAACAAAATTAATATAATTAAATCACTAACTAAGACTCTCGCCAAGTCAACTCTAAAACAACATACACATATATATA
>JAAXYX010001621.1:0-21762 GCA_036851915.1 Ptenothrix huangshanensis | reverse complement strand
AAATAAGCTGATTTTAAAATGAGTTTCAAAACGATGAAATTACCTAAAAATTATACATGAGGGAGCAGTCACAAATGATGTCATGGTAAAGAGGGGGAGGCGATCAGCCAGACCCTTAGACATTAGAAAATCGAAAAAACAGAGGAAAAGAGGGGGGAAGGTCCAAAAATCAGCCTTTTTTAGCAGGACAGTGACATCAAATATAACCGCTCCGTAATGAAAAATAAATTATTAGGTACTTAAAAAAATTAATTAATAAGTTGGTACTGATCCTGATTGTATGTTTCAGAGACCTAATAAGATCGTTCCCAGGATCCCTGCACAAGAAAGTTCTGATGTATCGCTATTTAAATGCGGAAGTAAAGCATTTTAAGAAAACCCAATCAGAATTTAAGCTCCGTGTGTATCCTATTTTGTACGCGATTTCCTTGCAGGTACATTAACTGAATATAAAATCAGTTAATATTTCAATTAAAAAACTTGAACCGAAAGCAATTGAATAGTGTTTATGATAAAAATGCATGAAAATTGCACACTTGATCGTGACTTACTTTAGAAAGATTGATAATTACACCTTTTGTCCTAATTTGAATCTTTCTTCTTTTACTTGTCGATCAATAGCTGGCTTCTTTGTTCAATGACATTGAACCGTGGTTCCAATTTTGGAAAGTTTCCATTCACAATATGTACGCTTTCTTTGGAGCCGAAGCTCTTCATTTTTTTGAATGGATCCGAAAGATATTTTTTACACAAATTTTATACGTCATAGCGTAAGTACATACCGACAAAACGAAAATTAATTAGAATACATTATTGCTTTTATTGCTTTAGCATAACTGATAAAATAATATTCCTAGTAACTAGTAATACAATTTTAAGTTACGCTTTGATTGAACATCACAGACCACAAGTAAAAGTTCAATTCAGTTCAATGTGTTAAAATTTTTGAAATAATCAATTGTTTGGGATGGGGATGATGATGTAACATTATTCCCCTCCTCGTTATTGTAACAGTTCGTTGTTATTTGTTGTGCCCGCGCAAATTGAAGAATCAAGGCATAGAAGTAATTCAACAAAGGAAATCTTTTCTCCTAATGATATACTTCACGGTGGTGTAAGTAGTCAGATGTCGGACTTGTCGGATATTTTTACTAAATGCAAACGCACTATTCATTCAATCATTCAATTAGTTAGATTGCATGCTGCCACAAGTCTCTTGTTTCTTAAAATAACAAAAAATTTTGAATTGTGTGCACTTAAACAAACTAATCCATACAGTTATAATTAATTATCACCACAAAGGGATACTTCCAAACTTCGGTCTGGTATTATGGTGGATACCCCAAGGCCACTCCGATTGATGGTCCAAAAATGCCAAGAAGCCTATTCGTAAGCAGTTCTTTCCGACTGATCGTCTATTGGTTATTCGTCATAAGTGCCAATACTGTGATCATCATTCTAAAGTAAGCAAACATATTGTTCACATGCAGTGAGTAATTTGGGTATTTGATGTTCGAATGAGAAGTACACATCACGCCGCATTTTCTTTTTTCCGTCCTAGGTTAGACACATACTGTACCAGCGTAAATAAAATAAATTCCTCAAGTGAAAAGACGCGACACAACTTGAACCATTTTAACACAGTATTTTGCTCTTGGGAATTCTCAGTTAACAGTGTTCAACTCTCAACCAGTGTCAGGAAAGCAGTTATAGAGAAGTTCAAGGTTATAATATAATAATTATGTATACTATTATTTCGTCTCTATCATTATTCTTGCTTGGTCCATTTTTCTATTCTTTCATTAGAGGCGGATCCAGAAAAAGTTCATGGAGGGGGCTACAGAAAAACCTCATTAGTTCTAGTGGAAATTTCTAATAACTGCATCTGTTCTTTCGTAAATTTCAAAAAACTGCATCGATTTTTTTGTAAATTTCAAAAAACTGCATCGATGTTTTTGTACATTTCAAAAAACTGCATCGATGTTTTTGTAAATTTCAAAAAACTGCATCGATGTTTTTGTAAATTTCAAAAAATTGCATGGACTTTTTTGTAAATTTCAAATAACTACATCTGTTATTTTGTGAATTTCACAAAACTTTAACTGTTCTTTTGTAAATTTAAAAAAAGTGCATCTGTTTTTTTGCAAATTTTAAAAAACGGCATTGGTTTTTCTGTAAATGTTAAAACAACGCAGTACATATATGCCTACTATTGAATAACCTCATTGTATTTACACATGATTTCATCTTCATGGAGGGAATCACAACCCCTTAGCCCCCGCCCTCTGGATCCGCGCCTGCTTGTAATAATTACAATAATTGTTGAACAATCGAACGCAATTTTATTGTTGGATAGAGTATCAAATGGCAAGACTCAAGGACTCAGGCTTATTACAATTATAACGATTCCAAGGGGAGATCATTTAAACTGTACCTGACAAGAATCCCGGGAGGGTTAGGCTTAAGGATTTACCACCATTTTGTCAACGCGGTTACCATCGCCGTGACCATCGTGTCGTCTATTATCCTGTCTGTTAGCATCAACTTCAAGCTTGAAATTCAAGAGGAGACCGTTCAGAAAAATGTAAAGTGACAGCTGGTTGAGCTTGCCTTTAAACATTGTTTGTCTTGGAATTAGTTATTACATAAACATTTATATTGTCAACCCGAACTTCAAAAAAGATCTGATTTTAAAAACAATTTAATATGCTTGTATACTTTCATATTTCCCGCAGACTGAAGATACCTTTTGGTTCTTTCTACAAGGCTTTTATTTCAGTGCCCTCTTTAACCTCGTAAGTCCTCTCATTGTTTATTTATCGGATGTGGAATTATGGCCGCGGTGTCAAACCAGGAATAACTTTGTTATCGGAAGGTGAGCAAGCATTTATTAATTCGCATCACGTCCTATTCGTCAGAATCAAAAGAATAAGTTCTTGCAGCATTAAAATAAACTGAAAATGAAAAAGTTGTCAATTATTAATAAATATGATGCATGTTAAATTATATTTATTTTGATTTCTTACAGACTGTCGTTCATCTATGCTGTGAACTACATAGTTCTATTTTATTATGCTTTCTCCCATCAGGTAAGAAATTGTTGACAAACCTTGAAAATTGCAACATTTATTTTTGATGGCAAAACTACCTGACCTGCTAATGAGATTAATTAATGCCAATCAAATACGGATACCCATGTGAATGGGCTAATTTAATTTTAATTTGCTTTCGTTTGAATCAACTTTTACTTGGAAAAAAAAAATGGAATATTTGCTGAATCATACCTTGCCCGAAATATTGAAAATAGGAATTTCGTGATGATCGTCATTGTTATGAAACTCTAATGGGGGAAGCATTCTACAAGATTATTTTATGGGAATTTGTTTTTACTTTCCTTTACTGGATGATCAAGGACGTTTTACGCAATTTTTTATTATGGTGAGCAAAACATTGACACATTGACACATTCACAGTATTCTCATTAACGGCTTAAGAAGCCTTCATAAATGATATCCATTAAGTAAAGCGTACACGGTAAAAAAGGAGGAAGTGGTTAGAAAATTCGGTCTTTAGTTATTTGATGGCGTAATATGTGAGTGTTTCCGTTTCCGAAGAGGAAAACGCATGGCAACAAATTTTTGGTTAGCATTTGCATTTTCGTGCAATTTACCTTTTGAACATTATAACTGTTTGCATTCAACCGATAACTTTTCAAATCACAAGGCAATTTACAACTGACTATATTGCTCCGGAGCCTAAGATGGACATATTGATAACCTCGTTGATATTTCGCCATGCCATGCTCGGAATGGTCATTCAGTTTGCTCCAATTATACCTCTTATAAGTATTGGAACAATCTTCTTAACGTTCTACACTAAAAAAGTAAGTTTTTATACGTTATCACATTTTGACCTATTTGGCTTGGCTTTATCTTCATCATTGAATCGTAACAATGTCCACTTAATTAATTACTTGTTGTTTTTTTTTCCCTCTTTTCCACTCTTCCAGATAATTCTGACTTGGATCTTTACGCACCCGAAACACTTTGCTCACGTGTCTGACTACGATATTCCTTATTTTAAATGCTACTACTTTTTCTATATTCTCCAAACCTTTTGTAACGTTCATTTTCTCATGAGGTAAAGCAAATACGATATAATGGACTTGAAAAGGCTTACAATTTCCTGCAGATGTTTTTCCTTCTGCTTTCATAAAAATGATTTTTGAATCCTATGTAATTTGGCCATAGAATCGTGATTTTATTTGTACGGGTGTGATACTAATTACCTTTCTACTGTACTGATTACCTATATTTTCATTTATATTTTCTAGAGCTAAGCCATCAGTGTTCTGCGGTAGTTTTCGAACGGATAACTTGACGACAGCTAAAAAGTACTACACGTCAATATTTGACGACCTCGCGAAACACTACGTAGGTGCCTTTACGCTTTGGCAAACGATTGACAGTGTTGCAATCGGACTTGCTTGGCTACTTCTGATTTGGTGAGTTGATTACATGGTGGTGGAATTGCACTGGCGGCAATCAAAATTTGAATTTTCTGTTCTAATCATGTGTTAATTTCTAGCAAAAGTAATTATTGCTTTATTGTAACTAATTAAGTCTTAATCGATTGATTCTCATGTAAAATTGTAAAAATGTTACGAACGAAATCTAGCGGCGCAATTTACATACTGAGGACCTGGGGAAAAGCTTACATGACAACGCTGGCGGTGAACAAGTACCATCTATATCTGGAAAAGAAGGATAGGACATTCCTTACTCGGGCCTACTATGATCACATCAAAGAGGGCGATCACGGTGACGATGACCATAAGCGCCAACACGGCCGCAACTTTGACCGCCACGAGTACTACCACCATCAATACAACAGCGACCGCTACGACGACCACGACGGCCTCCAGGATAATGTTTCGAGGAGGAAACTCCGCCACTATGACTACAAAGACGTAAAAAAGGCGAATCGCACTTTCAAGAATTACAATCTGCACAAAATGAATGCAAAGAGCCCTGGCTTGAAAAAATCAAAAGCCATCTCCATCCATAAGAAAAAAGGTTTACTCGTATTAGTTATTTACATTTTTAGTATTTTTACATGCGTATTATAAATCATGAATTATTATCATTATTTTATAGTCTTGTGTAATCATTTCTTTCGAAACAGGCAAACGTTTTAAAGCACTTGTCGAGAAGATAAAGATGCCAGAAAGAAAACCAGAGGATAAGGAGGAAGACGACCGCTTTTTAGAGGTGGACAGAAGAAATATTGGCAAAATCAAGATTCGCACTCTTGGAGCTCTGATGTTTGGCGGGAGGACGCGTGCGCTCGCAAGAAAATATAAAGACATTCAAGCATTGAGGGAAGAGGCGATTGAACAGTACGTACGAGATACGCCTGCCCAAGAAACTCGCAAGGAGCGTGGAAAGAGATTACAAGCACTTCGAACTAAATTGGCTTCAGACATTTTAACACCTACGAAAGAAGCCGTTGAGGCAAGACGTCGGTCGATGGCAAGCCGATTTCTCATGAACATCGAGTCCATTAAAGTAGTACAAAAATCAGAGAGTAAGTTTTAATGCATACATTGTGTCTAAAAACTAAAGTGTCTAAAAACAGGAAAAAAAACATGTACAGCGAAAAAAGCCTCGCATTTGTTAGTTAGTCACAGTAGCGTAACCAGGGGTAGGCCAGGTAGTCCTAGGCCTACCTAAGAATCGGAGCTTACACTATCGAAGATACAGCTTTTTTAACTTTACACTAGATAAGCGTCAGTTTTTTTAAACTAGCACAAAAACGGATGCAGTTTTTTTAATGTACACAAAAACAGACATATTTTTAGTAGGTATATACAAAAAAAAATTACCGAAAAGCAGGTGCAGTTTTTTAATTTACGTAAAAGCAGACACATATTTTAGTATATACAAAAACACATGCACTTTTTTGAAATTTACACTGGATAGATCCAGTTTTTTTAGTAAAAAGAAAAAGTAACCAAAAAAAACCTGCTTACGCCACTGTATTTAGTATAACTACGAAAAATAGTGTTATAATTAAAACCAAAACGCATCTTAAATTAAATTGCTAGATGCAATTTTGTTGCACTATGTTTTTTCGATGCGGATGCGTTTTAGATAGTTACTCTTTATTTGAACTCGGCATGTGTCCTAAATACGTTTGAGCGTTCCAGTAAAGAATTGTATTGAATACCACTACTTTATTGGCGCTTTAGATCCATCTGCTGTTGCAGTATACACGCATGCTTAGTCACATTTTTGGTCAGGCCATTAATGATGATTAATGTTTTAATTCTTTACGTTGATTTGCTTGCAGGAATAGTACAGAAACAGAAATGGCTGTCTGGGAATAAAATACCTCCAGAAAGGGGGCCGTATCAGTTGTACTAAAATAAAATGAGTGATTTATGTATCAACATTAAATATTACTGTGCAATACTACCTCTCCGGTTCACAGTTATTAAATGCTAAATTAGAATGAGAACATGATTTGAATAAAACAAGAACAAAGTACATAATTTATTTCGGAGTAGTTTCGTTGTTATTCAGACGAGATAAGCGTCGCGATATCCCCGTATAAAAAGACTCAATACATAAAAGAAGTAATGCGTCAAAATTGGAGACCCATATGATATTCCGTAGACGCTAATTTTAAACGTGATCAAATATTCAAGATCTGATGGGTTATCATCTATCTAGAAGATTCAACATGTCGTCGGTGAAGATGAAAAACCTACAAATCAAGCATTGCAAATTGCAATTGAAATGGCTATCTTTTAATTAAACTATTTCCTACATACTTTTTGCATCCTACATAATTACCACATACATAGTGCATGATATAGTGATATATGTACGAAGATGGAGAGCGAATTCGTTTTTTTGTCGAATTCTTGCTTTCAAAAGTCCCAAAAATGTTGTTTTTATGAAATTCTCCATTTTGAACTGTACGAATATACGCTACCTTTTAGATCTCACGTGAATACGTATGTGTCTTTGTGAGTGCATTAAATCTGAATTTATATTTGTTGTTATGGATACATTTTTAAGGAAATTGGTAACAATGCTCAATCAATCTTTCAATTTTTCTAGTATATTAAAATTGAATAGCCGGAACTTGGAAGAAATAAGTTGGAAAAGTTGAAACTGAAACTGGAATTATTGGAAAATGGAAAATAGAAAAATAGAAACCACTGGATCTGGGGCTGGACTGGACTGGAACTAGAACTGGAAGTTTTCTTCTCTAGTTGTCTCATTTTGTTTTTTGCCCACAATCCTCTTCCTCATCCTCATTCGTCTTCCGCATCATCTAAGTTCAGTCGGGATCGGGGTTTGTGCGCTCAAACACGCATTTTTATCACTGTTGTTACCGAGAACGGAGTTTGTGGTTCAATTTCTGTCATTCCGTCTCCGTCCCATTGTTCCATTATTCAAGTCCCTGCCCTGGCCCAATTTCTGTGTGGTTTTAAATAAAGATTTATGAACTAATTAGACTATTACACCTTTACTTCCTACAGCTATGACTTTTCGAAACGAGAAAAAAATGGAAAGCTTACATTCCTGTTAGCACACGTTGAAAACTCAAAATGAGAACATCACTGACACCGTCGAGAAAACGTGCCCCACTTCATGGTCGAGTGTCATCAGTTGATGCTTCTACCGAAACCATTTTGTCTGTTTTTGACGATGAAACAAAGTTCCCCACATCAGCATTTTCGTCAAAGAGAAAACCTTCTAAGAGAAGAATTACCTTTTCAGACGCAAGAGTAACTCCAGTACTCCATAGTCCTGGATTCCCTCTCCCACCAAGTAGTAGCTCGAGACGCTCAAGCAGTCTCAAGAGTATTGGACCAGTGGGATGGAAATCGGCCAGAATGAAACGAAGGAGTGCAGTAGTCGCCGGCTCTCCGCACTTACTATTCAGGAATGTAGACGAGACCGTTGCCGCTGATGTTGATATTGGTCCTGTCGGAACCAATCCAAATCTATCCAAGGAAATCCGAAAATTACGAAATAAGCGGAAGCACAAAATCAGAACGTACTGGAACAAAGTGCTCGAGGTAATGCAGGATGTTGAAATGGAACGACGAACTCACAGATCGCATTTGATCGACGAGGCTCATTATAGCCACAAGCAAACTCGAAAGAAAAGTCCGAAAAGAAAAAGAGTGTCCATAACAAAGAATGAACATTACAATGATAATCATGATGAAGATGAAGATGATGATGATGATTATGACAGTGACAATCCGTGGAAAGCTGAGAATATTGGAAAGGAAGCAAATTTCACACAGTGGCTGCTCCGAGCTCGAGGAACACTACCATCAGTCAGAGGTTATTACATTATTTTTAATTTTTGTAATCAAAATACCAAACTACTTACAAAACACGATTTAAAACAACCATAAAGTTTGTTGTGCTTAATTAATTTAAGGCGAATTGCAAAACACGACCATCTTAGAGGGGAAGTTTTATCGGCAATTCAAAGCTGCTGGTGAACGTGTTTATGCGGTGAGTTCCTTAGATAGAGCGATTTCGAATTTCGTTATTGAAGTATTTCAACATTCCAAGTACATGTAGTAATTATATAATTAAATTACTCATACTCATAATAAAAATAATACACTTGGAATCCATTTGAAATCTCATAGAAATGTGCTTTACTCGATGATGACGACGAGAGAGAGGGAGACTTTGTTGAACACATGAAGGAAGCAGCAGATCCACAAAATACCAAATACCGAAAAAAATTCAACTATTTCGATCATCTGTGAGTGCAGCAGTGCAGTTTAAAAACGGACTTATCGAAAACGTTTAATATTTAATATAATTACTGATTGGTAAAACTTTGCTTCGTTTGTTTATGCATTCACTATTACATTTATTTTGATTTTTATCCTACTAATATGTTAATCCGTTAAACTGAGTTTTAGGAGCAGTGTTAAAGCGTTCCCAACAACATTGAATAAGAAACGACTCATGTACCGTTACCTGAACGAGGAAGCAGAAGAATTTGGAAAAACTGAATCGGAGTGTAAAGTTCGGTGCTACCCGCGTCTGTATCGACTATACTTGGCGGTTACAATGCTATACTAATTTTTACTATAGTCCATCAATATACCTTAATAATAATTATATTAGACTAGACATAAGCTATGACCTGCACTCCTGCCTAAGCCAACACCTACATACAGCTTGACTCATCGTCAGATTGCATGAAGTTGCAATAGTTCCTCAAAATAATAATTAGATATCGCATCTGTACACTTAGGTCGCATCGGTGATGAATGACATTACGCCCATGTGTCGATTGTGGAAAATCCCGATTCATGCATTGTATGCTTATTTTGGGTCCGAAGTCTTTAACTATTTTGTCTGGTTACGGAAGATATTCTTCATTGAAGTTCTGTTTTTGGTTGTGTAAGTCATAGTTGTCATGCTTCTAAAACCGAACATCATCGATGAATAATTGAATTCGTTTTTCATTAATTGATTAAAGGGGAGATTGTAAAGCAAGTGCTGACTGATTGGCTTTATTATTATTCATTTATTTCAGCGTACTTATTTTTATGGTCCTTCCGGGTGCTTATGAGATCGGAGGCTTCGGAAATAACACGACGCAACCATTTAACATGATGGACTTCCTGCATGGAGCAGTAAGTAATTATTATTCCCAGTAAATATTTAATGACTATTTATTATTTTTTATTATTTTCTAAAAGATGTGTAGTCGTAATAATTACTTTTTTGATTTTTGTACGAAGGGATGGTTTGAAACGTCACTCTGGTACTACGGTGGGTATCCTGCCGGAAAGAGTATCCAACTTGACAACTTGCTCCAAAGTGGGATGTACCGGTTAGGACTTGTATGGATCCTACTATGCATGATTAAATTCTGCATGATCGTTTTTGGGTAAACATCAAAATACAAATACACTGTCATCTGTATTTAATAGTATTTCATTTGGATTCTCATTCAATAACTGGTATGTTCATTTCTGTGTAGGATTGCAGTTACTTATTCTCAGTATGCAGAAATAGTAAAAGAGTCACATCAGAGTTTGTCGCACTTCAACACAGTTTTTTGCTCGTGGGAATTCTCGGTGAACAGCGTTCAACTCTCCGCTAGTGTTCAAGACTTAATTGGCAAGAACTTTTCGGTTAGTTTCTACATAGGATCTTCATCTTCTTATATATTAATTTAATCTTGCTTGTTTTCGTAAGTCTCAAGTGTAATTAAACTTCTGAATCCGATTTTGAAATTGCAGCATTTAAACACACAATCAGCAGCTGCTGATGATTCAAAATATTACAATTACGACCACCCCGAAGGATTAGAATTAAAGCAATTCCTGGCTAAAAGAAAAGGCGACAGAGGATTAAAGATATTCCATGCTTTCGTTAACATTGTTACTTTGTTAATGGCAATTACTTCATCTTGCGTACTTTACTTCATCATTCAGCTCAAGACTACCAACAGGAACGAGTTTATTAACCACATTATGCTTCGCTTTTTGAGTGTTAGTTTTTTTTTTTTTACTATTTATGCAGTATGTTGGTGGCCGTTATAATTACATGAATCATTCCTGAGCTAAAATCAATGTGAAATACAGTGAAGTCTACCTGTATGCTGTAGTGACACCGCTTATAGTGACATGTGACATTTTTGTTGTAGTAAGTCATATGTTAGTGGGTCCCTGGCAAAACGTCTATGTAAATGCATTGGAACTCATTAGCCATTAGCCCCACAGCATGGTACTGGTACGGATTCGTACCGAGAGCTTCCCACAGCATGATATTGGTACAGATTCGTAACAAGGGCTTGCTACAGTGACATTTTTATAGTGACATGATGTACAATCCCCTTTACACGAAGTCCCGGCATATTGACCTTTTATACAGTGACATTCGAAATTTCAATATTGTTTAAGCTCCACTTTGACGATAAAAAGATTTAGGTACTTTTGCAATAATTCGCAACAAATACGGTATTATTTGTTAGTTGTAATGTAAAGGCTTTTGTTAACAAACGTAAATAAGCTTTATGTTCAAAATCAAAGTTCTGGGGGCAGTGAAAATAAGGTGGCGTTTGAATATTCTCGATGTCATTGTGATACACTTTTTATAGTGACCTAGTGACCTTATGTCATGACCTATAGTGGCAATCTTACGACAGTGGCATCTCAAAGGACCAAACATTTGTTTCCACTGTTTATGCTATTATTTCAATTATTGTTATTATACAACATTTTTATTCCACTAGCAACTTAACTATGATGACAGTATGACCTTCTTTGTAAGTGGCTTGTACTTCAGCATTCTGTTTAACTTGATGAGTCCGATTATTGTTTTCTTGTCCGACATTGAATTGTGGGAGAAGAGGAGGCAAAGAAACTATTATGTTATTGGGCGATTGTCCTTCATTTACCTTGCAAACTACCTGATTATCACAAGCTATTTTTTGTTCTTGTCTACGGTACGGATTTTAAGCATAGTAAATTAACAATCACAATTTAGTTAAGTTGTGAATGTGTAGAGAATTATAATATGAATATTTTATTTCAAACTATGTTTAAGCAATGGCACAAAAAACAAGAAAAGTGTTTCGAAACAGTCATGGGAATATTTCTGTACCAGGCAATTTTATGGGAGTTCGTATTTAGTCTAAGCTACTGCTTGATCAAGGATGTTCTACTCAATTTTATACTTTGGTTTGCATCAACTAATTAACCGAATTTATTTTCCAACTTTACTTTTTTGTTGTTGCTCAAAAGTTTCTTGAACTTGCATGTGCATGTTTTTTGCACGACGTTTGAACTTATTGTTTTTGGAATTTGCGCAGGAAATGTTCTATAGAATACACAGCCCCAGAGCCATCTATGGATATCCTGTTGACGTCGTTATTCTTTCGGCATGCTTTAGTTAACCTAGTCGTCCAATTTGCGCCAATCGTGTGTATTCTCAGTCTGGTAACGACGGTTATCACTTACTACGTTAAAAAGGTAATTAATTAATTCTAAATTCTTGTGAATTCACCAGGCACTGCAGTGTTATACTAACTTGAAGGACACAACGAAAAGTCGAAAAAGGCATTTTTGAATACATAAGAAAGATGTTTATTGATTAGGGATTAGTTTCTATTATTTTAGTTTGTTTTGTAAATATTTTATTTCGGCAGACAATCCTCTACTGGATATTTTCACATCCGAAATTCTTTGCTCATGTGTCTGACTTCGAACTTCCTTATTTTTTGTGTTCCTACATCTTCTACTGTGTCCAATTAGTCTGCAATTTACATATTGCTACCAGGTAATTGCAATTTGACATAATTCATAAACAATGAAACAAGACGAAAGCATCTTTTTTGTGTTACAATTTTAGGGGACAACCCTCAAGAAGTTGCGGCGCACTCAGAAGAAACGGGAGCGAAACGGACTTCCCCTATTACATCTCGTTTACTAATATGCTTCAAGAACATTATAAAGTGAATTATATTGCATACAGAATGCTTCAAGACCCTACAATTGGGTTCACTTTTTTTGCTTTGATTTGGTAGGTTTTTTACCTTTTGCAGCTTCTTTTTACAACAACTTTTTACTTTCCTCTTCACATAGCAGACTTTTGATTTGAACTTTGTTTAACTGTTAACAAATTAATATGATACCTTACAACCAAACGACGGTGGTTACTATTTACCAATTTACCATTAACTTTTGCAAATGAGACGTAAATTAACTACAAATGAACTAAGTATTTGTGTTGTTGAATCTGGCACAATAAAAAACGAATAGTGGTGCTGTGTTCATAATGAAAAGCTGGGGCCAGGCTTATAAGTTGACAGTGGATACAAATCGAAGTTACCTCCAGCTGGAAAGGAAAGACCGGGCATTCCTTCTCCGAGCCATTTACGATTACTCCAAGTATGAGGATGGTGAAACTTCAGCAAACACCAAGAAAAAGAATCAGGGTTTAATTCCAGACATTACTGGTGATGATGAGGACGTGAGTCTAGAACTGAACAGAAAGAATGTTATTCAAACCAAAGTGCGGTCTGTCGGAGCACTTATGGTGGCAGGGAAACGGAATAGGCTTGCCAAACAGTATGACGAAACGAAGGCAATCCGGGGCAGACTTATTAAGGAGTTTGAAGCGAATCGACCTGCGAATGAATCCAATAACGAAAAGCTCAAGAGACTTTATGAGCTTCGAGAAGAACTTGCGTCAGACGTACTCACTCCTACGAAGGAAGCTGTGGAAGCCCGACGTCAGTCCATGGCAACAAAATTTATGATGACTACCGAAGCTATCAAACTTAGTCTTAAGGAGGAACGTAAGTGTAATTTATTTAATCAATTTTAAGCGGTAATATTGCTAATGCTAATAGCATTTAAAGCAAATGGGACCAGAAAAATAATGTCTTCATCTTTAATTACAGGACTACAGAAGCAGCGATTGTGGAGATTACAAGGAAGGATTCAAAGCATGGACAAGATTGGTCGAGCTAGTAAATAATAATGAGAACAATAAATATTTTTTGTGATGGTAGTCAATAATGACCATGGTTTACTGTCGTTGATTAGTAAAGCTATTTAATAACTAAAGGTAAAAAACATACCACACTTGGACAGATGAAGTCAGCGTGACATTCCCATATCCGTTGCACACGCACCAGCGATTTTAATAAACAGATAATGCGTTAGGAATCCAGGAATCGACTTCGGAATTATGTGCTATATATGTAATTAGCAGGTTTAGGGTTTTGGAGAAGGAGACACGCATATTTGGCTCAGAATTGTCACACTATTTGTGTAGTGCATACCATTTCACAGTAGATGATTTTTACATTACCACTTTTGGTCATTGAGGGACTTTGTGTCAATTTCCATTATTCCGAAAACTGGCCACCCATATTTTTCCGTAAAGGTAATTATGTTGTGCACATTCTTGCAAACTTTCGTAACAGTTGTTGAAAGTACAATTTTGAAACAATTACATATAATTAACATGGATTAAAACGGCCAACCCGCTGATTTCAGTCTACAGAGAGAATTTACAGCTTTAGGTTTTCTGCAAGAATTTGTACAAATTCTTAGACAAAAAAGTATGCCAGTTTTTTCTATTATGCCCAATTTGGAAAAACCATCACGTGCCTATTGATACGGGGTAAATACGATGCTATGGTTCAAATGTATGAAGTGAACTTACATCTCTACAAAGTCTACAGTTTGCGGCGGATTCCAATGATTGAAGGTCAAAAGCAAATTAGAGTATAATAATAAATTGTGATCTGTTTTGAAGACTTATGAATAATTATACTAACTACAACTACACCATTATATGTAATTCCTGTGGTACAATTCTCTATGCAGTAGACACAAAAGTAATGTAATAAATAATAAAAATAACTCTTGTAAAGACGATTGCCGATTGCAGATGTAATTTCTCAATTAGTGTTATTTCAGATGATGTGATACAGTTATAAGTAAAGTCAAAGTTGATGAGCGAAGTAATTATTACTAATGGTGTTTTGTAATTGAGCCTTCATACACTGTAATCACAAAGTCGATGTAAGCTCTACTGACTAGTGAGTCATGCCAATATTGTATTGTAATTATGCCGCAAATGCATGCCGTCTTTTCTTGTCCTATCTTTCATGAATGATCATTAGCTAATGCACTGCCATGTTTGCGTCAATATTCTTGTAACTTTTGATGTAATCACACTGAGAGTATAGTTATTTCGACAATAAAATCTGTTTTGTTTTAATTAAATAAAGGCGACCGTGGTTTTGGTTTTGGTGTTTCTTCCAATTTAGGAAATTAATATGGCACGTAAAACTTTGCTTCGTCCCTCCAATCTTCTCTTTATAATTGTATTAGCATGCATTTGCTTCCTTTACATTGCAACCTCGTGGCAAAATTCCGATGGAAATAAAAATCCCTTTTTTACTGTTCTAAGGCAAAAATCAAATAATATTTCGGTTACAATAATTGAGAGTTCAAGTGAAAGTGGGATTAAAAATACAGGTGTAAGTGAGAACAGCATTTTCACCACTGGTATTAACTATTCCTTGAAAAGTTCCGTTCCAACTTTACCTTTGGCAGTAGATTCACATTCGAATACTTCGTCACCATCTAATTCAAATACGACTTTCCAGCTGGAAAACTTAATTAACTTGTTCAACGATTTCGGAAAGGTTAAATGGCAGATAAATAGCGGTTCGGTTTCTCATCCTTTTCTTGATTCTAATGGGAGTGCTACTGGTTCAAGTGCATACTATTCTCTGTGAGTATCCCACTTTGAAGTAATTAATTCATTTTATAATTTTCAAAACAATTTTATTAAAGTCACTCATTGTAAAACCCTGAAACTTTAGACTGGAGAAACTGAAGCGAATGAGAAGTACGGAGGAATACGGACGGTTGAAAATAGATGAGGATTTAACAAAGAGACTTTCTGGTCTGACGAACAAATATGAGACAATCTTGCAACAGAGGTTGGAGAAATTGCAATTTCGATTTCCACAAAGTATTATTGGCGGGGAGAAAATTCAAATTAACTTGGCCGCAGTAGCGTGCGGCAGTAGGCGCAAGGAAGCAATAGTTATGCTCAAATCCGCAATTCTATTTAGTCACGAAGCAACTCTGCATGTTATCATGTTCAGTGATAAAGTTGCTATTTTAAATGTTGCCGCGGATGTAAGTTTTTCCAACTTTGCTTTATGATTTGAGCCATAGATTTTAAACTTATACCTGAATTTATTCAAATTCCGTCACGAATTTTGCTTCAATTATTCATTTTTTCAGCTATTAGAGCTAAAATGGACGGTAAACGCTCTCGGGAGAGACCTTACCTTTGAACTGCATCTCGACTGGTTCCCGCCTTCTCAAGTGAATCTGTGGAAGCAGATGTATACCCAGTGTGCAACGCAACGTTTGTTTTTCCCGGTAGCTTTAAATTAGACATAATTAGCTTATTTTTGTTTCTTTAGGTTTTGAAAACTTCCGTCGTTCTGTTATTTTAGATTTTTTTTAATGCATATTTTTCATGATAACAATTTTTTTAATACCTATGTGTATTTTTTGACGTTTTTCGGGACGTCTGTTTGTTTTAATTTTTTATGGTTTTTGAAAACGTTTGATGTTATATTTTTACCATTTCTAAAAACGTCTATTTTCATGTGCATGTTTTTTTAAAACGTGTATTTTTTATTTTTACGGTTTTTCGAAACATCTATTTTTTATTTTTACGGTTGTTAAAAATTTACTTGTCTTCTTCGTTTCTTGAAAGACTTTAATTTTTTTTTTACTTTTTTTAAAACTAATGCTGAAGATGCACTTTAAATGGACTTGAAATTTTTGGTCTTTGATTTACCAGGTTTTATAGTGAACATAGAATTTACTTTTAAAGTGACGAGTTAAAGTTGAAAGTTTTCTATTTTCATTTGATTTTTAATTTCCGAATTTTTGTATAGTCCTTACTGCCCCACATTGACTCTGTTATGTATCTCGACACTGATATAATCATTGTGTCAAACCTCACCGATTTCTGGCTCCATATTTCAAACAATATGAAGGAAGATAAAATGGCAGGAATGGCGGCAAATAACGAACCCACGGCAAGGGGATGGTATAATACTATGAGCAAGATTCCGTATTATGGACTCAGAGGTAAAATGGAGCCATTTTTTAAAATTGAATCATAAGTATTTAATTTTCTTTAACAACTTGTTTTTGTAATAGTGATTGATTTTTGATACTACTTTTGTCAATAGGTCTAAATGCAGGAGTAATGCTAATGAATTTAACGCAAATGAGAAATTTCAGCATGGAAGAGAGATCAATGGCAACCCTGACAGTTTATAAGGAGAAAATTAAACTTGCTGATCAGGACATACTCAATATTATTTTCCACGGCTATCCAGGTTCAATCTCCAGTTAAAATTATTGAACCACCAGTAATTAAATGTTTTATTCCTTTTAATCTCTATTTTTATTTACTTTCAATGCAGAAAAGCTATTTGCGTTGGATTGCTCCTATAACTTTAATTGGGTCCACTGTGGTATTCCTGTCATTTACCCCTGTATAAATAAGACTACGGGAGAATCCGAGTGTTTTTGTAACAGTGTGAAAAGTTCAGGAGTTAAAGTTGTTCACGGAAACAGCGGAACGTTTCACAACAAAAACTATTATCAGTTTATGATTCAACTCTATGAAAGCTTCGAACATGTAAGTTTCATCCAAGAAATCGGTTCATTAGCCTGCGAATTTACTAAAAAGGGTATAAAATTCTGATTTATGCCCTTTCTTTCAGTTTGATTTACTTCAAGATTCACCAACACAACTAATACAAAATCTCAAGGCGAACTTTGACAAGATGAATGATACGTTGTGTCGTCCCTTAACATCTGAAATGCTTTACAAAAATGCTCTCGCCTATCTTGAAAAAATCTCCCTTCCAAATGTTCCAAGTTCTAGTTCCAGTTCCAGTCTATTTAAGTTAAATTTGATTAAACCAGACGACAGTTTAAAAGCATTAGAATAAAAGGATTACGTTGGAATCGCCCTAAGCCGAACGTTTTTTTAAGCCCGTGCGTGGAAGTCTTTTTTTCCCATGCATTTGACTTTCTCTAATCCGAACTTCCATAAACCGCAAATCTCCCTAAGCTAAATCTGTTTTACGTTCTCAAAGTGAGAATAGCTCTACATTTACTCTCCCTAAGCCAAGCTTACATTTTTACGAGAACCCAAGGAGTTTTTATGCGGAAACTGCACATTTGATACTACAATGAATTTTCAGCATATGAAAAAGTGCTATTTTTTGTGTGTATTTTTAATTTTAATATGAAATAACTTGTTTATTTTTATTTTAAGCAAGTTTGATCGTTTAATTTGGTTCCCTATAACTAAGCATTTTTTGTTATTTTAACATAGCTTTCTATAAGCCCAACTTTTTTAAAGAAACCTTCAGGTCAGGTTAAACTTACGGCAATTCCAATGTACTGTTCAATCTAAAATCTCTCACTCTGTAATAAAATATTAATTACTTAGGTATTAACATTTTGTTGGGTTACTAGTTAGGAACAGAAACAAATTGCATTTTTAGATTTTTGAAAAATCAGCGAGCATGCGCGAAAAAAAATGAACGATTGAATATTGAATAAATTGCCTTGCCTTGTCATTTGTAATTGTCCCAGAGCCAGAAAGCTTTTCTCGTTCGTTTTTATTTTTTGTAATAAATTACTGCGCATTTGTATTTTACCAAATGGAAATTGAAATGAGCACCACACAAATCCTTCTACTCTCCTCTCTACTTTTGTTCTGCATTCCCCCAAAAGTAGGCCCAATTCATTACCGTAAGGCCACACATAGTCCAGAGAAGGTACACTGGCAGTCTCGAGCGCAGATGTTAGCCGCCGGCCGCAAACTCCCCTCTTCTCACGGTCACCTCGACAGAAAATTATGGTTACAGCAGCACCAGCACCAGCACCAACACCAATACCAGCACCGTGTTGAAAGTGGTAACCACGCATCCAATCTGAATGATGATCACCATATCATTGGGCGCGCAGGCTTTTCTGGAAACGACCTTCATAAGGATCGAAAAAAGGAACGGGAAGATCGAGCTCATTTAGAACTTTGGCTAAAAAACTTTAGAAATCAGCGTCGGATGCAAAATCAAAAACTAATTCAAGACGGAAAGAGCCAAGGCGAAAGCAAAACTACGACGAGTAAAAGTCAGTTAGAACTTCTCTACACCAAAAACACGATTATGTCGACGAGTACGACGGTTTTTGCGTCAAATGTTAATGATTCTGGAAAGGCTTCGTATAAAAATAGAACGGGTAAAGTGAAGCCGAATTCAAGGTCAAGTTTAAATTTCGGTCGTGGCATTGCCAATGCGGATGCCAATGACAATACCAACAATGATAAAGAGAAGGCCGCCGACAATACAAATACGCAAGGTGAAAATAATAAAAACCAGGCGGGACCAGGTGAGAAAGAGAACGAGGACGTGAAGTTAAAATCTGATTCTGGTGATGAAGAAGATGCTGAAAATGGAGATGGAGATGCTGCCGCAGAAGGAGAAGAGTCAGGGGACGAATATAACAATCCAGACGTGGAAGATCCTGACGAGCCGGAGCAAACTTGGCAGGATGTACAAGTAGATCTATTCGAATACAGTCGAAAGAATGACCAAGAGCATTACTACCGAGCCCCGGGAGATAAATGCAACTCCACTGAAGACATTGTGAACTCGATTGCAAGGCTGAATGCATCCGGAACCATGACCAAGTACCAACATCATGTCCTAGAACGGAGGAAATGTCTATGGTACACTTACACCGTTTGCAAAAATGTCAAAGACAAGAAAGACAAAGACAAGAAAGACAAAGATGCGAAAAATTCGACGCAAACGGAAGCGGAATCGGAATACCGATGTGTGTGCGATGATGACAGAACTTGGGAAGACGGCGCTTGCCTCGGCTACCATGGACAGGGATGTAGGTGGAACTATGACTGCGTGCGCAACGCAGAGTGCCTTGGGGTTGGTGAGGGAAATAGTGATAGTGAAGCAGAGACTCCGGACAAGGCTGACACAGGGAATGTGAGTCCACCTGTTCCAACTGATGGAAATGCTAATCCTGTCCAAGCAGATGACCCCAGTGGTAAGAGATAGAGATAGAGAGAGCGTCAATTTTAAATTAATCAAATGCGTTTGCCTCTTTTTTATGCCATAACCAATTGCAGGGAATTTCCACTGAACAAGTCCACTTACAATTCACGATCAGAGTAAATTCCAAAAACTGAAAATAATTACAATTTAGTGCTTTTCCTGTAAATTCTTCAAATTCAGAGTGAACTCCTAAAATTGCAGTAATCCGGCTATTGTATTCCTTTCCATTAGTAAACTGACCATTTGACAATTTTCCATTAATTAATTACTTCTAGACAACAACAATGACGGTGATGGTGATGACGATGGGACAAGAAAAAAGCGTAACGTAGCTGGAGCTAGAAGAACTCTTCGGAGCATAGGGCAACGCCAGGAGGCTGCGACTTCAGAAAACCCAAAAAAAGAGAAGCACCCAATGAGATTCGAAACGGGCACATGTGAGTGCGATCCGTTTTCCAAATGTCTCAGGGAAAGTGTTTACCCTCCATTTTATGAAGACGCGATGGGGGCGAAATTCAAAAGTTCCGTTATTTTAGTATTGTCATTAGCATTGTCATCGTCCAGTTTACTTTTGAACTTACAGTGCTATTCATTATAAAATGAAATAAAAGCATACCAGCAACCAGCACCAGCAAGAATCAAGAACAACCAATCCCTCCATGAGTATGAGGTAATGAGCACGCAACACTTGTTTATTTTTACTTCAGAAAGAACACTAGGAATTCAATTCATCATTTAGCTTTTCTAATATAAAGTGTCTTAGATACAACGGTTGGAACTTTGGTATTTTTAGTTGGCCATTTACTCCTTGTCCTAGTAGAACTAGTGCCAGTGCCAGTGCCAGTGCCAGTGCCAGTGCTACTTCCAGAAACAGTTGGAATTTGATCTTTCGATTTCGAATTTAGGGTTCTCTTGGTACTAGTCGAAGTATTAGTACTAGTACTATTAAGATTACGATTACGATTACAAATTCTCAAAGAACTAGTGGCTTTAATGGAAGATTTTGTGCTTGTACTAGGAATACTGAACTTGTGACTAGATTTCGATTTAGATTTCGATTTGGAATTTGAAAACACGACTAATCTTGGCTCGGGTACTTTTTCTTTTGTTTTAGCTCTGGATTTGTCAATCGGTTTCTTGTTCTTATTTAACTTCGATTTCGACGCGGAATTTAATTCTTCCTCCTGATGAGTAGTGTCTAAAGTTTCCTCAGAGGATGAATTGGTTTCATTATGTGGGAATGGGAAAGTCAAAGTGTTTCCAATTTCCATGATGCTCGTATTCAAGAAGGAGCTTGAGTTATTTAAGTAGAAACGACTGTTGTCTTCATTATCATCCCCCAACCAGGGAAAGGGCGTTGTTAGTGTTGCCGAATTTGAACTTGGACTCAAATTCAGTTTTTGTCTAGCATCGTCATCAAGTTGTTTTAAAGTGAAGATGTGTTGGTAGCAGGTGAGCATCATGTCGAGATTCTCTTGAGCACAATTCATAACTCTGTAAGCATTGTGAATTGCATCCCGAATCGACTCTCCCATCACGATCGACATTTCCAGAACAAACACAATGCGATTGTAATGACTTCTCGTAGCTATTGGATTGTAATTATGAAATTCGGCATAATCATCCAGCACATCGACCTTGTGGTGAGAAATGGTGTTGAAGATATACTTGGTCTGATTGTACAGTTGCTTTAGTCTTCGAATGTAGCTTGAGTAGGTTCTGTAGCATTTCTCGGTTTCTTGTAGCACGTAGTAGATACTGGGGTCATCGATGCGGCCTTCTATGATGCAATGCGATGCCGGTGCGTAAAAGTGAACGCAAAACAGGAAATACTTTATTAACAAAGTTTAAAACTCTGAATGCATAATTCTTATTATTTTTTTGTTTGAAACTCTTAAGGCGACCGAAAAGCATTATGAAGTGTAAAATTTTCAAAATCAGTCAAATATTTTTGGCGCCAAAAATGATCAGGGTTAAAAACTGTACCTGGTGGTAGAAATTTGTTTCAAGCAAAGAAGAAAAGAATTTATACAAGTAATCAGTCATTCA